>JADDOH010004964.1:0-26854 GCA_016648135.1 Agrypnia vestita
TTTGTAAATTAATATATTATATGTGTATTTGTATTACAGATATAAAAATAAGCCGAAAGCATAATATTTTAATGGATTGAAAATAATATGCAAATAAATCAATGGGGAACAAGCGTACAATGGATGATTTGAATAAATATATTTATTACAAATGAAAAACTGCTCTCAACCTAATTATGGCAATAGTCACATTTTAAGTACAAAAATGTCTGCTATGTAAAGTTAATATTCAGGTGGCAAGATTTACAGGGTGGCTCATGAGCGCCAGCAAAAATTTTTGGGGAGTCTTCTTCATCGTTGCATATTAATCGTGCAAAAATTTGAAAAAAAAAATAGGTTTGTCATTTTATTTTTTAAATCGAATAAATTTTTCATTTATTATTTTCAATATTCCATACAAGTCACTTTCATGGTACTCCAACGTTTTACAAAAAATAAGTCAGATATAATTTTTTTTTAAATGAAACTTTGATGTCCCCTATCTCTGTAACTGCTGACATTTCTAGCTATAAGAGACCTTATATATTAATGTGCAGTTTATAAAATGTCTGGATATAGAGTTTATAAAATTGTTCGCCCACAATTGTTGGCAGCCACAATTTTTCACTGAATATATTAATTTTTTTTTGATAAATACTCATACCTACATATTTTCATTCATAATGACAGTTTTTAACATTTCGGTTTACATTTGTTCAATGCTGTTCCATATACGTTTTTACTTATTATTATAATGCTTACTTTTATATTTAAAAAAGTACACATTTGCAAAAAAAATTATAATAGATGCAGCTAAGAATTGTGAGGTAACAATTGTAGACTGCCAACAATTCGTCATGATCGTAGAACAATGACGGATGTGAAAAAAATTCCATATTGACTTTTTTGGAACGTTAAAAAGTGAAAAATAAGAAGCCATCTAATGGTTTATAAAAAGTGTATTTTTTCTCATTGATTTTATCGACTTCGTATAACGACGGTTCTGATTTGCGATCGCAGAATAATGCAGCATGTGTAAAAACGTTATTGTACTGCGCTGACTATATTTGAGGTTTGAAAGGTATCAACTTTAAATAACTAACCCAAGTTACAAAGGAAAATCTTTTGTAGTTATCGAGCTATGACATAAAGTGTCTCTATGTAAATAAAACTTCAAACTGCTCTCCTGCAAACTTGTAAAAAATCACATGCATCTTTATTCTACGATTATAACAAATTGGGAAGAATTGTGAGCGAATGATTTAACATTTTTGTACAAGGTTTGTACAATACGTAGACAGAATAAAGGAAGAAAAGACAGTTCTCAGTATTTTCCTGAATCTCTTATTTATTTGCATATTTTTTACTGCGGAAAAAATTGCTAAAGGAAATAATATATCAAAAAAATACTGTTCATGCAACAGTATATTGAAAATATTTAAGTATTAAAATAAAACAGATAATTTATGCAAACCGTATCTCTACACGTCCATATGGTTCGTATAAAATATATCAGTTTATTTCGATATCTAAATATGTCGAGCGACCATAATATAAATCCTAAATCCTTAATATATTTAAAATATTTAAAATAATATAAAGTGACAAGATTTTTTTTCAACAAAGCAACAACAAAAATAAATAACAAGCATGGAATAAAATATTTAATAATAAAACATATTGCGTAATAAAAGCAAAAAGTAGATATTCATAATTCCAATTATTGTCATTAAAATGAATGACTGAGTATGCGAAAGCACTTAACAATTTTAAAAAATATGCAATGAATAACTAAATATAAAGCGATAATATAAAATTAATAATAGCTAAAAAGCTTTAAAGCTGCATAACAATAAAATTTATATCATCACAGGTAAAATTACATAAGCAATGCAAAAGCAAGCTGCAGTAAAGTCATCAATACATGATAACAATACATTTCCATCACAGAGAAAAATAACAACAAAAATAAAATAATGATGCTGCTGAGCATTAAAACTAAATTTAATAAATGCCTCATACATAACACAAGAAAATCCAGAATATGGATGGTAGAACTCTAATTAATTATAAAAATGACAGGCACCTAAATATTTTGATAAAGGTGTGACATATTGTAAAACCTTGGAACCTTGGAAAAACAATATTTTAAAAAGTCTTTGAGAAAATACTAATAGAAATTTAGAAAAGCTATATTATTTATATAAATTTTTTATTGAACAAATTCTTCGCTGTAGTTTTCCGGGCACTTCTACCAGGTCTTTGGTTGTTTAAATCCCATTGCAGGTCCATCCCATTATCAGGGCTGATGTCGCTAATGCCCAGATATTAGACCCTACAGTGGGATAAATAGTAAGACATATGGCAGAAAGAAGCACATAAAACCATACACAGAAGAATCTAAACAGTTGTGAAAACTTATCAAATAAAATATTTATCATCACCTAAAGATTAATTTTGTGTTGCTAAAAATATTTATATTCAATTAAAATAATTACTAATTTCTTAACATTGCAGTACTGGACTGTTTTTATGTACTACTTCAGTTTTCCTAGTATGAGAATTATAGAAATTTCAAAAAGAAATTCTCTTAATGTCCCCGACGAACAGCATTATATTAAGCAATAAGCAACAAAGCCAAGCCACACATCTTACAGCTAAAAGTATTTACTTACTACGTACAGACCAAGGGACAATATCCTATGCAGAATAATACATTCTGTGAACACAATAAGTTAATTCATAGTAAACCATATTAGCCAGAAAAAATGCTACGGACCATTCAAATACTTTAATTAATTACATGTTGAATATGCAACTCTGTAGGTTTACAAAAAAAATTAGCATTATGTCCGAGCTAATACAGTATATGAAAAATTACATATATAAAAAAAATTATACTAATACCCCAACAACAGAGTGGGATTATAATAAATATCTAAACAACATACAAAAACATTTATTTGTACTTTAAATATTGGTAAAGGGAGTTAATAAACATTAGCGAGGAAGTATAATATATAAACTGAAACCCACTATCATTCAAAATTGAAAAAAACTTATATATGTAATGTAAAACAGTCTTTCATATTCAAACATAAATATAACAAACTAACTATAAGAACACTAAACAGATACATAGGTATTCATATTTAGTCAGATTTTGATAATACCTATATAATAACTAGATAGACAATTGTAAATAGTATATTTAAAAATATTAATATCCATCATGAGTAAGGTGTACATAATCTAAAAACTGAATTTGTTGAGTTTATCAATTCCCTGCACAATTCCATAACAGCAAAAGTATCATTCATATGAGATCAGCAAATAATATACATCTATCAAAATGGTAAAATATTCTTATTCATACACAAACAAAATACACAGATACAAAAATGGTTGAAATATAGTTTAATATACTTTTCATAAATGTTAGGATTTCCAACAATGTGGATAACTATTAAACCAACATATTCCCGAACAACAATCACTTCAAAAAATGTTTAATATACAATGACATTTTCAACAGTCCATTCCATTATGTAATAACGTCACAAAATCAAACAATTAACTGACACAAACGTAACAAATGCATGGCTTATTAATATTCTTTTATTATTACAATAATGAAAATTATAATTCAAAACATTACTTTTTATCATTGTGTACTGAAAACATCATTTTATACATTTGAAGGGTAACAATACCTTTTTTTATAGACATATAATCCAAAGAAAAGTAACTGATAACTTGCAACAATATAAGAAATGTATTTGCAAAAAAAGTATTTAAGGAATTGAAAAAATATAATATAGAATAAATTAATAGTTTTTCAATAACCTAATCAAAAAAAATCATCTCATTCATCTCACCTCTCTCATTATTTGGGTAATACATTTGAATCATTTTTCATTTCCTCATATTGTACCAGTTTATTACATTTTACGAACATTAAATATCAATTGAAAATGCAATGCTGCTGATAAAAATAATTTAGTTTCCATCTGTCAAGTAATTATACATTATTTCTGACAAATAATGTTATGTTGCCTGTTTGTTATCAAAGCGATTTAACAAAGAAAAATAACTGTAAATTAATGTAATAAACTAGACCCGTGGAAAATCACAGGAAATACTAATAATTAATAAAGAAACTTGCGCGACAGCGCAACATTAGCCACAAGCTGATTGTCACACTACAGTTATGACAGACAACAAAATTATTATATTTAGATTATATATAAATATTAAACCTTTTGCAATTTGTGAGTTTTTTTCTCAGATTGCTCATGAATTAAGAGTGAATAGAAAGCAAATTTGAAAACAGTTTTGTTCATTGATTTCTTGCTTTTCTTTGAAAGTTGACAAAATATCATGTTATTCCAGATTTGAAACATTATGCATGATTTAATGATTATATTCATATATATGAAAATATTTTTTGCATATTGTCATTGAAAGGGTTCTCCCATCATGTCTCCCTTGAACGTTTCCTGCAATATGTATATAGATTTTTGTTGGTCCCCGCAAAATATAAATAAAATTAGTTTGTACTTCAAAAATTATAAACACAAAAAATCATATGTGCATCCTGTAAGACATTTGAAAATTGGAAAAAGTACTTCATATAGTTGATTAAAAATACATTATGTTGCAAATGCATTCTCATTTTTCAATTATTTGATTTTCATAATAAAACACAACTCGAAATTTCGATACTGTTTGATCTTAATTTATTACTCGTTTGGCTTGTAAACTACCAGATATGTTTTGGGTAAAATTGAATGTCTGTCTCTTTTCCTCCACAAAAAATTAATTTTTCAAAAAAAAAATGATAGAAAACACAAATTTTTCGATAATTTATAAATAGAAATAAATTCCTTGAAATGTACTTAAACGCAACCTCATGGTTGAGATATACGCATATTTTTAAGATGAATTGATGAAGTAAGATTAACAGGACTTTTTTCAGTGGGACTTTTGGCGGACTAAAAGAAAGGAGATTGTTAAAGTAAAAAGGAACTTGTACATAAAATTGTTGGTGTTTTATTTTATCTCCGAGGAGATCAGTATACAGGAGTATGTGAAAAAAAGAATTCCCTTTTTTGGGAATCTTTTAATTAATTATAAATAGTTTATTTTTTACTTTGGATTATTGGACGGATGAATATCAATTTTTTGTAATATATTGGTATGTCTATTTTGGGTCCCTTGAAATTCGATTTGCCAAGGATGTACAAAAATTAAAACTCGATACTGATAAAAATAATATCTTAAACATAATTATGGAATGCCAAACTGGAACTAAAATATGTTTATCAAAAATAATTTTAAAAATGTAGGAATGTTTCCTGTAAAAACTAAAAATTACTCTCACCGTATCTTATTTCTCAGTTGAAGGAAGAGCAAAAGAATTTTTTTTATCGGAATGCGTTGTATCAGTTCCACTTGAGAGCAGAGCCGTGAGAGTAGCATGAGAAGCACTCAGGTTACTAGAGGTGGCGCTAGATGTCCTCGCTGTATTCATCTTTTGACTCGGAGGTGTCAAAAATGTTTTGTTGACCCCTGCACTTCCTAGGGTGAGCACTTTCTTCAACATTGCTGAAGAGTTGCAAGTATTGTCAATCATGGCCTTCGTTGTCGTTATAGATGCATCGTCATCTATCTTCGATGAAAGTGATGCCGAATTTTTTGAATATATTGTTCCCGACACGCTCGGCATTATGGATGTGGACTTACCTACAGGCAACGTACTTGTGTTGAGTGGTGTCGGTTTAGACATATCATTTCTTGTAATATTCATTCCTCGATTAATCATGTTTCGAGACACTATGGCATTATGAAGAATGTTTCCAGACGAAAAATTTTTTGTGGCTATGTTTATGAAATTCCCTGTATTGATTATATTGCCGGTGATAGCCGGACGTGTGCCAAAACCAATTATGGTCGATCCAGGTGATATCGATTTAGTTGTACTGGCCAAACTAGAATGAAAAAATATATAGGTATAATAAACATTGTGAAACCTTCAAAACATGTTATTTTAAATTATCAACATTTGGGGTGTTGTTAAATTACTCTTGTTAAATAAAATTGAATCTCGATTGAATGAGTAGCTCAGTAAGGCTCTGTTTAATGTCATATACAGTAGCACCTTATTTTCAAGATTTTGTCTCCTACAATCCATATTTCATACAAAAATGCATTTATATAACAAAATTTCATTAATACATATAACAAAATTATTTAAGTTCCGTATGAAGAATCTCCATAGATTTACGTAAATATGTAATAGGTTTTTTTTTGTCAAGATGAAAATATTATTTCACATGCGGTTGTCATCAAACGAACTGCTGACGAGAGATGGTTTTACGACGTGGACGGCGGCCTGCCACCAACAAAACGCCAGGGCAGCGAGCTAATACTATTTTTTTCACATTTTTTAAATTTCCCTTTGTCATTATAATAGGCCAATACAAAGCAGTTTGGCATGGTCCCCGCGATGTCTAGTTGGACTTATTACCAAACTGTCAAAAAGGTTAGAATGACACACATATGGGCCTTTCTCTCATAACTGGAATCTCGTCCATACAACGCCGCCCCAACCCAATAGGCCAATACAAAGCAGTTTGGCATAGTCCCCGCGATGTCTGGTTGGACTTATTACCAAACTGTCAAAAAGGTTAGAATGACACACATATGGGCCTTTCTCTACTAACTGGAGTCTCGTCCATACAACGCTGCCCCAACCCTATTTTTCTTTAAAATTACGGATTGATATATATTCATCGAAAGGTAGTACTGAATTAAACACTTATCTACAAAAAGTTTGTGATTTCCCCTTATTTTGCGAGTTATAGGCAATTTTGTAAAAATTTGTGACAGGACTGTTTTACCACCCAGAGGATTGTTTTATATATGCCTTTATATCACTTTAAATATTACTGAAGACTGGACATCCATTTTGCAAACTGTCTAAGTGTCGAATTGCTTCAATAGATAATGCTATTTCAAGACGAGAACAAAACATCAAGAAACCTAATATCAGGTAAACATTGCACTAGCGCGTATTTTTACGTATTCGTTGCAAGACAGTGAATGGAGACCCACCGCATTCCCAGGACCGTTTAATGAGCGAAAGCTCCCATATCCATCCTACTCATACATCGCCATACATTTTTTACTATAAAGGCCATTTCCGTGCCGCATCGTGTAAAGGGCGACCCGGCAAGGAGAAGCCTACAAAACTGCCTGTCCCTCTCCCACAGTAAGAAACTCTTTATTAAGTGAAAAGTAAACAAAATAATACATAAAAAAATTAAAAGAAACATAGTAATGAAGATGATAAAATAATATTAAAGTAATAGAAAAATTAGAGTAATACAGTAAAAGCCCGTTGATTCGAACCTCGAAAATTCGCCATAATTCAATATTTTTAAAACCCATACGTCCCAAAATGCTAATTTATAGTAGATTAACCCCGATAATTCGAAAACCCTGGTAATTCGTAATTTGAAATCATTTTTAGCTCCATTAATCAATTTTAATTCATATAATTCAAAATCTTTGAAATTTAACAAAATTAAAAAAATATTTCGATTTTTTTCGAGAGTGAGAACAAATATGTCAATATCAGGTACTCTAGTAACTCTGTGTGTGTGTGGGGGGGCGTGTGTGTGTGTGTGGGGGGGGGGGCGTGTGTGCGAATGTGGGTGTGTGCGAGTGTGGGTGTGTGTGAGTGTGCACGTGTGTGTGTTACATAAATATAAATAAATAAATGACTAACTACACATGATGATGATGATGATATTGTTATATTAACATATAACAATAATTATATGCATACCGACCGCGCGGCGTTCCATCCTCGAGTACGATTATATATGTATAGGAGGCAGAAAAAAATATATGTGTCGGTGATGATGATGATAATATTGTTATATTAATATATAACAAGAAGTTGAGGAAGATCCAAGAAGAAGACCAAAAGTTATACTCCATTACAACAAAACAAAAGGAGCAGTCGATACTGGGGACAAAATGACTAGCAGTATAGTTGCGCGAGATCGACCAGAAAGTGGCCATTTAGGACGTTCATGGAGATAATTGGTGTGACTGCGCTAAATGCCTATATTATTTGGGTCCATAAATATCCCGAACGGAGAAAAGGTGATCGCAACCGAAGACAAACTTTCATCAAAGAATTGGCTATGGAGTTAGTTAAAGAAAATGTGTATAATCATGAAAATAGTGGTTAAAACTACCATAAGCGTATACAACATAGATTCGAGTTATTTGATCAAATGATAAAAGCCGCAACAACCATAGAATTTATATATATATGAGAAGATGTATGAATGTGGCCGAAGCAAAAGTGGTGTGCCAGGATAGAAGAGTGTGGCGTGCAATCCTCTCTGCCTACCCCTGCGGAGAAACGGCGTGATCATTAGTTAGTTAGTTTAGATAAGTAGTGAGAATAGTCTTCCAGCAAATGAACCGGCAGTATTGCAGGACACGGCAAAAATCACTAGGTGCATTTATGTCCAAGAAATCAAGACAGAAAATCAAATTCGTTGCGATTTTTGCAAGAAGGTGATATGTGCACCTGGAGGTAAACGAAAATCCCGTACATGTGGCTATTTCTTGGAAGCTATTAAACCCGCCCGCACGGCTGCGAAATTACCAAGCTTCCCAAAGCGGCACATTTTCGGCGAATTTTGCTGCCGGGAGCTCTGCCTAGCAAAAGCAAATAAACGGTTGTTCGCTCATCCATTCCCACCGCCGAAAGGGAATGGGTATAAAAGCGGTGGACTTTTACTCCCAGCCAGGATACACTGTTCGGAAGGCTCCAACAGTCCTCGCCTTACTAAGAGGTGTCCGGGAGGGATTCCTGGCGAACCTAGGAAGCGACATCGCCGCCGCAGTCGAGTGTTCTCCTGCCGGACCGTATCAAGTCGAGCTAATGTGAAGCTCGAGTCTCGTCGAGTTTTTATCTCCGAGAAGTCTCTTCGCCATCGCTCTTGCTGTCGAGTTTTATCCGGCAAGAGCCTTCGCCGAATCTGTGAAGTGAGGTCAAGAATACCACCTTAACATTGTTTTGTGACTACAACAGAGACCTAAATGCCTGTGATAATTTTCTTCTATATTTCTGCGTGTTCTTGTATATTTCTACTGTTTATATTTCTGTGTGTTTATTTGTGTTTTACTGACTATTAATAAATTGTTGTAAAAAGAAACTTTTCAGTTATTTCCACGCCTTTGTCACTCGCACTAATAGTTTGAAACAAACCACCCCGTTTCAATGGCAATATGCGTTCTTCATAGATATCAATCCAAAATAATTTCTTGCTCAAATTGCAAGCAGAAAGATAATGATAGTGAATAAAAAATGATGATTAAAATTACTTTCCTGTCAATTATTTCATACACAGGGTGTCTCATAGCTAGTAGCAAAAACTTAGTGATTTCCTGCCATGAATGATAATGAGTCGAAAATATTCAAGCAATTATGACCATATCAATAGTTATGGAGATATGTAGTATCAAAGTTTGCATTTTCAGTATTTCTGACTTATTTTTTGCAAAAAGCTGAACTATATTGATTTTTAAAAATTCACTCTCTTCAATACAACTCAAAGAAAAAGATTTAAAAAAACTTGTAAAAAAATATTTTTTCAATGTTTGCTAGGTTTTTATCATTTTATTCGACTTTTATTGAATCAATATAAGTTACTGTAATGAAAGTTCAGCTTTTCGCAAAAAACAAGTCAGAAATATTAGAAAAAACTAACCCATAAAAACCAAGTTTTTATTATACTCCCTTTCTCATTTACAAGTGGAAACAGGTTTGGAGCTTAACCTAACCTATCGAGTCGGGCAATGCTACGAAAGGGATAAAAATTTTAGAAAAATCCAAAAGTACTATTTTATCAGGTTTCGTGTCTACCAGTCGCGTCGCAGTCTTTTCATACAACTTACTCAGTTGTATGAAAAAACCATTAAAAATTTGAAAAATCCAAAATTATACTATAATTATTTATTTTTTTTAACTAAAATTTGATAGATCTTTTTGATCGTCGCCACGAGTCTGCTTGCAAAGTTTCAGCTCGATTGGATCACGGAAAAAGTATTAAATATCGATCCAAAATTTTTGCATCAAACAGACAGACGCCACGAGTTAATATAATATAAGGGAGTAAAAAAAAGCAATCTCTAATATTGCATATCTCTATAACTATTAATATTAATCAGGTCATGGTACATTTTCGACTCCATCTGTTATTTTTTTGCTACTAGCTATGAGACACCCTTTACATTCTGTATAGCATCAATAGCATTCACGATAAAATATTATTTATTTTACACTGTTTATTTACACTGGCTAGTACGTGGTTAACATTAGAACTTATTGTATTACATAATCTACAATCTTTTAAAGTTTTTATTATAAACTTTTTGCACTCCAGTTTAAACTCCTTTATATTTACTGTGGTTTGTATTTCTTTCAGCTGGCTTTCGAAGATTTTAAGGCCTTTGTACATTAGATAATTTTGTGAAGTGTTTTTCTTTTGTAGTCTCATGCTGTCGGCGCCTCTTCTCTTGTATGAATAAAAATTCTTATATTGTTTCATCCTGTTATCATCTGCGGCAGTAATTTGCGTCTGATTTTTAATATTTGTAATAAAATTTTATATTTTTTTTATTTGATTTACTGATTCAAATTTTAGGTCGTTCAACATTTTTGTTATTTTTATCCTTCAATATCCGCCAATAATCAATTGGCGGGAGAATTTCTTAATTCTTCCAAATAATGACACTTTTTTTGTAATTTTATTCACAACATATTCAGTATATTTTGTCAATGTTAGTTTTGAAACCATAATTAAACCTATTTTTTTTACAGTTTATACTGTCAACATGCACGTTTTTACGTTTATACGGCTACTTACAATTCATACTGTCCACGTTTTCTAATATCTCATTTTCTAGTGTGACTTGATAAGTGGTTGTCTTTTTTTTCTTCCAGGTTTCATACATCTAGTTTTTGAAAGATTTTTTTTAAATTTTTTAAATTTATTTAATTGAAGCCATTTTGATAATTCCTCCAATTCATTATTTATATTGTAAATCGCTATTTCCATGTAATTATCTTCTATGTCTATTAAAACTTCGTCTGCAAATAATCTTATTTTACATTTCGTTATCATTGATATAATGTCAATCGTGTATATGGCAAATAATAATAGTCTCAGGACGGACCCCTGAGGTACATCAAGATCTTTTTCTTTTGGATCTGATGTATGATAATTGACTTAAGTTATTAGATATCTGGTATTGTCTGAACCATAACAATGCTTTATCTTGTAAGCCATAGTTTTTTAATTTTTTTTAAATTATATTTCGGTCAGGTCGTTTCGAACGCTTCTTTAAAATCTAGAAATATGGCTACGACTTATTTATTTTCATCTTTATGTTCTTTCCAGTTATCAATTACAATATTTAGTGTCATTTCACAACAACTTTTTACTTCTGAATCCTGATTGCTGGAGTTATTTTTTTTACTTGAGAAACATAACATAGTACTTAATTATGTTAGTTTTTTATTATTATTTTTCTCAATAAAGTTTATTAGCTATTTTTTCACAATCATTTATAATATTTGTTTATATTTAGGTAGTGGATTTTTTTCCATGAGTACGGGCCATTTTTTATAATTATATTTCCAGTTAACATTTAACATAACATTTGTGGTTATTCCATTCGGTCTGGCTTTTTATTTCCTGCGGTTTAATGTTTGTAACAGCTTATTTTCAATTTTGAATTTATTCATTGTGTTTCTGTGTTCCAAAATGGGATTTCGATTTGATTATGGTATCGTTTGGTTAATATTGATAAAAAAAAAATTATTAAATATTTGTTTAAGCCATTGGCTATGTTCACATCATCTTTTATTTTGTTTTGGAATTGTATGTTCTCATTTATTTCTCGTGTTTAATTCATATTCAATATATGTTTGATAGTTTGCCACATATTTTGGCATAGTTTAAATTCTTTTCAAATTCTTCTTTACAATATTTGCTTTTACCTTTTCGATAGAGATGCAGTATTCATTTTGTATTTTTTATAAATATTTCCCAATCTGAACTGCTTTCTGTGAATTTAGCTATTTTATAAACCATACCCCTGTTTTTTGTTTATTTTTAGCTCTTGAGAGTACCATTTATTTATTAATAGCAAATACTTTATGATTATGAAAAAAATATTTAATTTAATACAAATTGAAAAAAATTATAAAAACCTTTCAAAAATCGAAAATATAATTTTTTACACAATTTTTATAATTTATTTGGGTTGTATCGAAGCGACTGAATTTTTCATAATCGATATAAGTTGCCGTAATGATTCATCAACTTTTTGCAAAAAATGAGTCAGAAATATATTTCGTAATTAACATAAATAAAATTTAAAAATAAACTAACTTATCAAATTATTTATAGATCAAAGAATTTACGAATAACAATGGGATAATAACATAGGATTGGCCCGGAAACAGTCCATACCTGAATCCTATAAAGAACCTGTGGCATAAAAATGGCCATTAACCGAAAAAATAATAATTTATGTGTGGTATAAGAAAATTTCAGACGAAAATCAAAACGAAATCGAACAAAATCTCAAAAATTTAGTCAATTCTATGCCAAGACGTATATATCTATGATAAAATTGAAACTATGATAAAAAATAAAGGAGGAAAAAAATACTAATAACTTATATTTTTTTAGCTAATAAGTAAAATAATACCAAAAATTGAACACTTATTTTTTTTAAATATAATATAGTTGGTGAAAAAATTATTTTTTTATTAATCATTTTTTTCCAATAAAGTCAAGGAAATACTATAAACACCCTCTAAAGTATTTTAAATTCAGATAAAATATATATTTTCCTGTTCAAACATTGTTACTTTATAATTTGAAGTGAAAAAGGATAAAAAATAAAAAAACTATAACAAAATCTGACATATTACAAGAAAACTGTTATTTTATGGGTGGACACATTTCTGTGCTCGCTATTGTAATTGTGTAAACTAAATACATAAACTAAACAAGAGAAATTTAATTACTATTTTGAGAGACCGAGAAGTTGTGACATAAATACGTAATTTATATAACTATGTATATATAACTTTATATGTATTCATTTTAGAAAAACGTGTTAGATTCCTCCGGGACATTATTAGTATTAAATAAATTCATTTGTTTGCAGAAAGCCTTTCAAAGTCACTTACAATCTTTTCTAAAGCTGCACTATTTTTTTTACCACGGTGCAGAATATACATACCCATCAGGAATTTGTGGGAATAATAAAATTTTTCAGAATCTTAGATTTTGCAAAAATGTTTTACTGCATATTTACGAGGTTTTACTGTACATATTTTGTTATCAGACAAATAAAGGGTGAAAAAATGTTTTATACACAAACATTCGCCAATATAATTTGTGAAAGAACTATATGGCAATATTCATTTTTTAAATTTCATAAACTCACCTGTAAACAGTCCGAGTTGTTGGCTGCATAATGTTTGGCTGTAGAGTAATAGTGTTAGCGTTAGAATTGGATGATGATATTTGAGAAATCACTTGTGCATGAGAAACTGAAGAATTTTGAGTGAAAGTATTAAGGGCCTGAGTGAAAGTGGACGGATTATTGGGAACAGAAAAAGAAGAGGGTGACGAAGCTATCTGAGAAGATGTAATGGATGGTGATTTCACTAATGCATTGGGAGTTGTCGCCGTCACATATGTGTGCACAATATTTGATGCCATTGGACCAACGGCTATGCTGCCCACAAATGATGTAACAATACCAGGCCTCGATACCACTGAATCGTGGTGTGATGGTTGATTGTAGTTTACCTAAAATTATAAATAAAAATGTATAATCGCTACAGTAAAACCCCGATAATTCGAAATTGGCCATAATTCAACATTTTTAAAACCCACAAGTCTCAAAATGTTAATTTCATAGTAAATTAACCCCGATAATTTGAAAACCTCAGTAATTCGTAATTCGGAAGAATTTTCAGCCCCTCCTGCCACAAATCGATACATTTTAGTTCATATAATTCAAATTTTTTTTTGCAATTTGGCAAAATTTAAAAAATATTTTAATTTTTTTCACACGCAAGAAGAACAAATATGTCAATATCAATTACTTTATTAATAGAAATGTCACTATCTTTGTATTAGCATAATAAATACAGTAAAACTTCAGTTTTACGTTCCTTGTTTTTATGTTTTTCCTCTATTTACAGCGAAAAGTCAAAGTCCCGTTTCATCTCCATACATTCCCATACAAATATTTCGCCCAATTTACACAGAAAAATATTTTCATTTCCCTAGGTTTTGCAACGAAATGTTTAGAAAATTCAACTCTACATTCATTGAAATTTGCAAGCAAAATTGTATTTTTTCTTTCCAAAAATTTATCACGTCAATATTAAATAAATTTTGTATTTTCAATGGGCTTTCGTGTTTGGGGTCCGGCTCAAGCGAGTACATATTAGTAATGAAGTATTATAAAAGGGGACAAACTATATACTAAATGTAAATATTTCAAACGTTTAACTAATGACCCTTTTTAGTAGCGTATTTCTTTTACCATCAGCTGTTCCTGTGCAAAAATCACAACGGGGCAAAATCGAATTCGCAATGAAAAAATCCGGTGCCGTTTTACGCGCATAACATTGTTTGACAGTTATTATTTATTTTGTATTTATATTTTTTATATTACGTTAGCCGCTTTAATTGTTAATGTTCTTTACAATTTGCCCTAAAAACATTGCGACAAAAAGTACAATTGATTTTAAGATGATTGAAAAAATGTAAATATATTGACAGAATGGTCAATGTCTGCGAGAATTTTCTGTGGGTGGTATCATCCTGAAAAAAAGACACCAAATCGCGGTTGGGCTGAATATCCCATATTGCATAAATAGGGTTATTTTACGTTATTTTAGCAACAAGTATTTTTGAAAATAAAGGTATTTAATTAACAAGGTAAATTAATCGAAAGCCCATTTTCTATACAATTTTCATTTGTTAACTTTTACATTTCCCTCAGTTTAATCCCGTTTTTTGCTGTCCCCTGGAGAAGTGTAAAACAAAGGTTTTACTGTACCGTATTTTCAAAATGATTTTTTTGAAATATGCAAAATTAATGGCTTTTTTCATGAGTTTTACGCAATTGCACCGCAATTTATTTTTTACCTCGAATTTCGAATTAATGGGGTTCCGCATAATTCGAAATGTTTTTTTTTGGGTCCCTTGAATTTCAAATTAACGAGGTTGTACTGTATATAGAAAAATACACACAATTTTTCTTCACTAAAAAATGTTTAGATTAATTAGCTGAATGAAAAATTATCAAACAGAATTTCCACAGTAATTTCAATATCTGTCCATGTCAATATTTCACAGGCATCATTTTTACTTTAATCTTAAAAATACACGAGAACATACATGATTTTTACATATTTTTCAAAGCTTGCCAGATCCTACTTTTTCCACACAACATTAAAAAGAATGTGATGACTAATAAACAATTAATTTATTTTTATATTCTTGTTTTTACAGACAAGTTCAAGATAAAACTGAGCTCAAATATCTTTATACAACCCGATTTACTTACAGTGTGTGTGTTAACAGAAGTGTTAGCTGTAGAAAGTAAAGTATCACCCGACATGAATAGATCGCCGCCACCTCCTCCATCAGATATTCTGTCAAAACTTTTCTTCACGTCAGCCTCGCTATCTACATAGGTGCAAAAATCGCTGCTTAAAAACTCAATATCAGCATCAATGAATTCAGTGGTAGCACTCAATTCAACTTTTTCCGAAGCATCGTGCAATTGTTGATTGCCTCCGATGCATTTCCAATAATTATTATCCACCGATGACATTCCCGATGATACAATTGAAGTAAAGTTGCCGCAAGGTTGAATGAGCTGCTGACTGTTACCATTGTTGTCATATTTAAAGACCCTCTCATTGTGCTCCAATTTGATCATTTGCTGGTTTGACGAATATTGGAATGAATGTTCATCTGCAGTACCTTCGGCATTAACACTCTTGTAATGATCTTTTAGAACAAGTTCGTCAGATTGTTCCAATTTGACGTTGATAGCTTCTGATGAATCCTCAATTTCCTCTAATTTTATTTGTAACTTGGGAATAGAGTTTTCAATAGGTGGAGGCGTCGGGGTGGGCGTGCTGGAGGCATAATCTTCACTCATCTCACCCCGACGACTGAGGTAGGCTTGAATCTTCCTTAACATGAAAGGAGGTGCGCGGAAACCCGACAACTCATTCAATCGCAATGCAGGACTATGGCGATAATCTTCACTGCAAACTAATTCTTCAATATCTTCCAAAACCTAAAAATATATATAACAAAGATTGTTTAACTCCGTGGTTATGAATGAGAGAAGAGATTTATTTTATTTCAAACTACAATAAAAACACGGTAATACAAACAACTTAAATGTGAAATTCAGTATAATTCCAAGAATTTATCCTATTTTATCCCCTCAAATGAATTTTTATGCAAAATGCCTCAAAAAATGTACAGTGAAACTCGCTTAATAAATTCACTTTTAATAAGTTTTTCCGCTAAATAAGTTTAAATTCTGCGGTCCCGAAAAAGTCCCATACAAATCCCATATTTTTTTAGGCTTAATACGTTTCCCACTTATTTTCGTTTCTCGCCTAAGTAGTGTAAATATTTATAACCGAACTCAATTTATTCATACAAATAAATCTTCATAATACGTTTTTCGGAAGACGAAATTTTGTTCAACATTCGTAACAATGAAAAATGGGCGCAATAAAAACTAAGTGGTTTTGGCGGCGTCATTAAAGTTCTAGCCGCTGAAAAACCCTGTATTATTTGAATAGGCTAATAAAATAACTAGCCCAAATAAATTCCAAAATTCACAAAATGGGCATCTTACGATAGATAATTCTTGCAGAGCCATAAAATTAACTGTTTGACAAAAACTGTATTATTTGAAAAGGCGAGACAATAAAACTTAATCCTAAATATAAATACCAACAGCTGGGTTGTAAGAAATAACACTCGCAGAGCCGCATTGGTGATACTAATTTTTGTTTTATTTTCGTTCTTAACTATGCAAACATTCTTAATTGACCGAATAATCCATTTCTGAGAATACACAATTGTATTAGCAGGTGCACCTGATAATTTACAATTTCAGGAGCCCCTTCGGCACTACTGTAATATTTTGTTTCATTTTCATCAATATTTAACGTCCAAAATATACCGAAATTTAATTAAAATTCACAACTATTTATATGGATAATATTCTTTATTTTTAATTATTTATGAAATTGCCTTGTTTCGTGGGTCTGTTAAAGCTCATTAAAACCAACTTAATTTCAAACGCATGAAATAACTGCCGATAAATTCATTGAAACAAAGGCCAGCGCCACACTGCGCGCGGATGTCGGATGTCGCGGTCGCGTCATATCGTCGAATGTCTGCGCAGTGCGTTTGATAAGTGCGTATTACATAATGGAAAGAAATGTAACGGCGTCCCGCCGCGGAAGATCTGCGACGAAAGGTCCGTGCAATGTGTCGCTGGCCTAAGTCGTGAGACATACAATGTTAATTAAAGAAATTGAGTTTAAAGACAATTAATCACTTCAACCACACAATTCATAATTCAAGTACTCGTGTAATAATTTTCGCGCGATTGTTGGCGTACCCGACTGTCGAGTTACGTGTTTATATTCGGCGGTGATCAGCCCAAATAATCCTTAAAACTTTTGAAACTAATTATTCTTTGATAATTTTTACTCCGTGCTCTTTTCATTCTCGATTTTATTACTTTCTTGAGAAATAAAATAAAACGACCGACGGTTAGCGTTTATCCATGAATAAACTTGCCTCTTGAACAACAACATATTTGGAAATCTGTTGATAAAATTATAAAACAAAACAGAACGGTTGAATACTGACAATTAAAATAATATTTAATGAATAAATTTATCTGGCGATTATTTACGATAATTTTTTATATAGTTGCAATCCCAAAATCAATAAACGTCGGCGCAAAATAAATTCGCCTAAACGAAACTGTTTTCATTTTGATTGCATTTCTTCGGCAATAATCGAAACAATCTGCAATATTAATTACGTAATATCTCCTATTGTTTTCTAAGGATGGCGTCACACTAGGCGTATCTTCCGTCGCGTCTTTGACGCCGCGGAACGCCGCTACATTTCTTTCCGCACAATATGCATTTATTGAACACACTGCGCGGATCATCGATCATTCCGCCGGCGGAATGCTTGCTTGTGCGTTTGTTTGGTTCCCCGCCCGCGGAACTTACGTTGACGTAAAATCGGTGACGTCGCGTCTCGTGTTTTTGATTGCAACGCGCCACATTTGACAGATTGTCCGCACGTGTGATCGTTCTCCGCGCGTTCCGCCGCGGAATACACTATGTGACTGCTAAATTTGGTTGCGGATTTGACGCGACGGAAGAAGCGCGTAGTGTGGCGCCGGCCTTAATGAGTTACAAAAAATGGATCAGATTTAATTTAGCTATAAGAAAAATACCACGAATATTCTTTGTGCCCGGGAAAATATTAAGGTAGTCTGAAATCAAACGTAATTAAAATAAAGAAAATTGAAATTAATCACAAAAGAATGTTAATAATGTATTGTGAAAAGTTCGCCCCTGCAATTATATGTCCTTTGGACTTTGCTCCAGCGAGTTTGCTCAAGGCGATATGTTGAATGTACATCTAAATTATGTAGAAATCATCAAAAGGGATAAATTTTTAAAATGAAGTCAAGTAGAATACTATTTACAAATGGTTCTTTTTTACAAATGTGCAATCTTTACCAAGCCAGGGAAAGTAGATACAGGTAGTTTTTCGTATTCCTGAGGTTTTTGTTTTGTCAATATACATACACCAATATATATTTCAATTCTGATTGATTTTTCCTTTAATAATAATATTATTATTAGTTTAAGTTAGATATTTTTTTGCAATAGTAATTTAGATAACTTATATAATTTCATTTAAAATTAAGGTTTGCACATAGGCACTGACATACCTACATAAGTTTTTTTATGGTTTCCTTTTAGTATGGGTATTAATAAAATATTTTTTGACTGTGCTAAAATTTTTATTGTTTTGATGGTTTTTATTGTTTTCTGAAACTAAGGTACTATTCACATAAGTAATATTTTACAAATGTATATATTTACCCAATGATATAAAATACGTCAATGTATTTACCTACTTAATTTTTTTAAATAAAATGTCCATAAATTTTCATTTTATATAAACGAAAATTCAATTAAAACACAAAATTAAAAAGTGTAAATAATATATGAAAATATTTAAATCACTTTTAATATGTTCTCACGCCTAATAAGTTTTTATTTGCTGGTCCCTTGAAAAACGTATTAAGAGAGTTTCACTGTATATGTAAAAAAAACGAGAATTCGAAATAGGAAATTATTTTCAGACAAAATTACGAGTCATTTGTATAATCATGAAAAATATGCAGTCGCCAATTCAACAAACTCGATAAATCTCTTCACAAGTTTAATGAAAGTAAGACGCATCAGCGCGTTCACACAGTAAAACACAAAGAGCTGCAAGGCGACTTAATATTTATTTTAATGAAAAATAGGTGAGTTTTGACCAAAATAAATGCAACATTGGCCAAATATGTATGTATTTAAAAATATTTTAGAGAAAATGCATACCGTGTACATTTATAAATGTTTAAGAGTAGTTTATTAACGTTTTGAAAGCTCCCTATTAAATTCTACTCCCATAATTCAAAATTCAAACAAAAAGAAAATTTATTCTGATCCCTTCAATTTCGTATTAAAGAGATTTTACTGTATAAGTTTTTATAGTTTTATACAAGTTGGATAGAACTGGGCATAATGGTGTTTATATGCAATATAAAGGAATATTCATCACAAAATATATTACCATTATGTAAGTTCTTCCTCCAGCTGGCGTTGTCATGTTTTGATTGGCAATCCATTCCTTATCGGCAGTGTCAGCGGGGTAGCGCAAAAGTCCAGCATGCTTGCTGTACAGTCTGCCTCGAGACTGACCAAGACCAAGAACCTAAATACAATTGTAATAAATATCTTAATTCAACCATCTAATATCTATGGGAACTAGACAAAAAAGTTAAGGGGGTATTCTAGTCTAGAGGCACGAATTTCGGGCGTTTTTTAGAGCTTTGTAAAAAATAAACAAATAATATTTTTGGTATACATTTTTTTATGATTCGTTTACTTATATTTTAAGAATACATCAAAAATAAAAAAATAATAATAATTTCAAAACTCAAAAAGTTATCGGCTGGTAAAGTGGGGGGTCCAAAAAAAAGGGATGTCCTGGCGGACATGGTTCCAACCCTTGTGGTCATCTGAAACAAAAAATTCTAACAGATTCTTAATTAGTAAAAATGTCGCTATCGCCCCTACCTCGGAAAAATAAAAAAATTAAAAAAATTAAAAAATGGCGGGCGTTTGAAAAAAAAAACACCTTTTTTTGCGTTTTTTTTAAGTTAAATTTTTTAATAATAATAAAAATAGTAAAAATAAAAATTTCGACTTAAATCTGGTAGGGGCAATAGAGGGATGTATAGAGAAGGTTCACACAAAAATTTAAATAAATCGGTTTAGTAGAACTTGAGATATCATGTCCGCCAGCTTGAAAAATGAAGTTTCTAGAAAAACGCATTCAAAGTTTTGAGTGAAGTTTCAGTATACTTGCATATTTTTAATCGGCGATTCCTGTTTCTTACAATAGACCTTTCTCCACTTCAAAATGTTCATTCTCTGAAGTTCTTTCTTGTAGACGAACAGCAGTTGAAGCGTTCAAAGTTCAAAGCGTTCGATCTGAACTTCGTCCCGTTTCCCAGCGAACGCATGGGCTTCTGGACCAATCATGATTCCCATAACGTTTAGTATTTTTAGAATGGGTATAAAACCTTCATTGAAAATGCTAACAGCGAGAAAAATAGCAATTTCGATGGTCCGCGTTCCTGCATTGTGTTTCGGAGCAAAAGTCCATATTAAAGAATTCAATGATTTTTATATTTTGACGTATAACGAAAATGTTATATTTTGCTTACATGTAGAACACAGAATTAATAATGAAAGTGATGTAAAAATAGATAAAAATTCTAAAATGCAATAGCCATATTTTTTTTCTATTATAACTTCTTCGTCACCCGATCTTTGCAATTTTGCTGCGGATGCACTAGTGAAACTTATTTCTTCTTCTACAGCATGTTGATTACCTCTAAATTGTCTTTTCGTCTTTCTGTATGCACGCTTAGCACCATTTAAACTTTTTTATCCATTTTACACAAAAACTATAATATTCTCTCAAAATATTTGTAAAATATTTGCAGAAAATGCACGTCAACGATGTTTAAAGATTGACTCGATACTAACCTGAACTAAATAGTAGAACGAAAAGATTTATAAAAAATACGTTAATATGACCTTCAGTTAAATATACATTATTTAGGTGTAGTATATAAGAAAGGTTTTATGAGGTAATCCATCCGCAGGTGGACAGCAACGTCGCCCCCTCTTTTGTTTGATTTATTCCGGTTACTTGCCGCGCCATCGAAATCGCTGTATCTCGGTAAATAATTGGAATTTTGAAAAATTCCTTTGAGGACATAATTCTGAATGTCTAAACTTACGAAATATACAAAAAAAAAATTTGATTTTTTAAATTTCTAGACTAGAATAATACCCTCTTAATTTAACAAATTAAAAACCCTGACTGCGTAAAACTGTGAACTTTAAATAAAAAATCAAAACACCAAACTGGGAAAAAATGAATGTTAAATAAAAACTGAAAAGAAAAACAAGTCTAGTAGTCTAGAATTCTATTAAGTAATATTAAATAACTACACCATTGAAATAGTTTCATGATCGATACACACATAAAACAAATAATAAATTCTAATGCGGAACATAGCGAATTTAACAGTCAGGACCTATTAAAAATCTAGACCACCTCAAATCTTCCCAATAAAGGGTCCTGACTGTTAATACAAGCCAAATAAAATAATAAAAACCTTTGAATTCCAATTGGAATTTCTTTAGGGTTTTGATCATTTTATTTAACTCGTATTGAAACAAATGAATTTTTCATATTCAATATAAGTTACTGTAATGATAGTCAAACGTTTTACAAAAAATAAGTCAGATATATTGAAAAAAAAATGCAAAGTTTGATATTGCATAACTCCATAACTATTCTTATGGTCATGGCTGCTTGAACATTTTCAACTCATAATCAAGGCAGGAATATAGTCCTGCAAGGTTATTAATGTTTTCCAAATAACCCTGTATATGTCCCATCAATGTTAAATCTTGTCATTAAACCAAATTATTTTATGTAATAATACAAAAATGAACTACATCTATAAAAATAACCGATTTTAAAATAAAAAGGAGTACTGTTACCTTATTCGCAATGGACCCCATGATGAAGAGTGTCTCATGGTTGAGTCTCGCTGGATCCCATTTGTGTGCAGCACAGAGAACTCCCTCCATCCGCCTCTTTCTGCGTCCTCCTGTTCCAACATCTGAATCTGTGTCAGATTCTTTGCGCTTTCCATAGGATGGACTCTGTTGAACAGAAATGATCAGGTTAAATATAAATAGGTTATATTAATTGCACTTATTTTCGGATTTCCACTATTTTTTTATTTTTCACCCACAGATGTTTTAGAAGTTTAGTGGGTAGAAGAGTTAGGAATAAGTCCATATATAATGTTAATTTATTATAAAACTTATTTTATCAAATTATTTCAAGTGAATTTTAAATAAAATTTAAAATAGACTTTCAGTACTCTTGAAATAACAATAAAGTACTAGGTGCCCGTTGCACGGCTACGCGTGCAATTTAGCCTGGCGGCAGATTCACTGATGATTAAGTAACGAAGAAGAAGAAGACGGACTCACTGTTGGTTGAGTAACGAAGAAAAAGATTGACGGTAAACACTTTCCGGTAATGCCCCGATCGCAAAAATCGGACTGCGCATTCGGGAGATTGTACTATAAGATTCGATAGAAGAGGAAGAGAGCTATCTGTGGTATTTTTTCAAATTGAAATCGGATGATAAATGACAGAGTTGTGAAAGATCGAGTGGGAAGAGAGAGAACTTCAACTTGTAAAAACCGAAGGATGTAAGAGGAAGCCGCGCAAAGGCAACTTTTTACATTTTTGAAATCGGACATCGCTTCGCGAACATATCCAAGAAAAACCCAAACTCCACAACATAACCTAACCTAACCTGAAATAATTTTTTTTTTCTTATAACTTGTATTGTTACAAAAATTGTAAATGTACTGAAACATATTATTTAAAAAAAAATTGAAAACAGTGAAAGAAAAATGGAATAAGTGAAGAATTATATTAATAAGAAGAAAGAGCTACACTTTCATCGAAATTATCATCTAATCGCAAAATACATTTACAAATAATACCCTCGAAAACAATAGTTATATTCAGAAGAAATGTTTTAAAATAAATATTTTTATCTTATTTTTTGAAGAACGCACTAAATTTTATCTAAACTAACATAACCTAACCCAACATTTTTCTTCTGAAATTATTCTCGGTGGTGTATGTTATTGATACATGATTCTGTAACTTGTACGTTGTAATCCTAAAAATTTATATGCTTGTACTATATTGCATCATTATATATTTCGACCTCGGTTAGGTGCCTAGGAAAGTGGAGGGGGTGAAAAAGTTTCATAAAAATGCGCAAAAGATGGCGTCTCTAATTTTTAAAACTACGTCTATAACGGGGTTTTATTTTTGCATTTTCGCGAGAAAGAAAGCTATGCAAAAACTTTGTACGTAAAAAAAAGATGGCCGGATTCGTCACAAAACGTCATACTTTAATTTTGAATCCGATCGCACAACACCGAGATATGAGTAAAAATGAAATTTCAGATCTAGCATGGAAAAGAAAGAAGAAGAAGAATAAAATAAATGTTAAGAAAAAATCACGCGGCAAAGACTTGTCTTTTGTAATTTTTTTAAAAATTGTAGCATAAAAACCCGCTGAGAAACCTCACTTAAATGATTTCAATATATTTTTATTTAAAACATATGTAGGTACCTAATTTAATATGCACACACGAAAACGTATGGCAACCATTACGCCTAACATGTTTAAAAATATTTGCATCGAAAACAGCTGATTGAAATAAATATTTTCGAAAACTATATTTCTTAGATTTAATCTTTTACAACTATTCTGAATTAAAAAATATTTTCTTCTTGTCAAAATCGATAAATCATATTTTAAACTTTATATTTCTTACAACAGATGTTACAACAAAGATTCATCAAAAATATACCGAGACATTACATTTTTAATTTCAACAAAACGCATTTTTTGTATGAAACTGACATTTCATGATTTAATTGTCTGTGACTGACGGTCAATGATAAATTCAGATAGGATATTGGTCAATTTTTCGTGACAGAAGATGTTAATTTGGTTCGCTTTTTATAAAATTCATCTAATGGATTTTGTGTTTTTATAAAAAACACAAACCAACATGTGAACCTTTAATTATATGTAATTTTTTAATGATTTAACGTTGTATTAATTCAGATATTTGTCTTCAAAAAACATATTTAAAGTAAAATCATACGAATTTTGAACAGCTGAGGATTTTCGCAGAGATGGATAGGTTTAATTGAATCGCTCGTAAGAAAGTTCTTAGAAAACAAAGAAATTTTTTATATTAAACAACAATAAACACATTAAGCATTATTTTTATCTTTAGTTTTTTGTGTAAAAACGACGTATTGGTCAGATAAATGTAATCAAAAATCGACATTGAGATTTTCTGTGGAATATTTTCATATTGACAATGCCGCTGTCATCTTTCAAATTCGGCGAGACGGCATTCTATCTGTGTCTCTTTTTCCCTTGTCTTTTTAACTTGTCTCCTTAGCTTGTCTCGAGAAGTGAAGCCTTTTTGACTGAAAATATTAAATATCATAAAAATATAAGAAGGAGACGTCCAAAAAAATTGAAATAAAAAGTTCTTCACGACTGAGTCTTTGATCTTTCATGGTTTTTTATTGAAATTAAAATATTCCTCGCAGTTTAAGAAATAAATTCGATTGAAAAAGGTGAAAAAAAATTGTAAATTTTGTAAAAAATACGTATTTTCGAAATAAATTAGTAAAAAATTATTTATAAATTATATCGTATGCGCCACGTGATTTTCTATCTTTTTGCCGATTCGAATTTCCAAATTTTGTCTGGCGGCCGAGTTATAGAAGAAAAATCAAATTTCACTTGAATGAGCGTAGAACGGAGGTGAGAAGAAGGAAAAAATCGAGTGTACTAAATTCTCACGCGGTAACTATCTACCTTTCGTATTTTTTTTACAAAATATTTTTATTACCTATGGTTGCGGAGAAAACCGCAAAAAAGTGCGCGAAAAAGTCGAAAAAAACGCAAAAAAATCGAAATGAATAAAAGGCTTCATATAAATTTCGCGGAAACTACCTTACAACTTTAATATATATGATTGGTTAAAAATGATTTAACGACCGTTCAGAATCTTCTATGTATAGTTTTCTGGGATATTCTGCCGTATATGTGACCTCTTTGGCCGACGTTTCGGGTCACATTAATTATTGCCATGCAATACCGTACCAAAGGCAGGGTGTGTCCAAGTTTGTGTTAGGTTAAGTACTGGATTGCAGTAATGTGTCGAAAGCAGGGTGTGTACGAGGGCGGTCCGATAAGCACATAGCCTCACCGCCTATACTATCGTGTAGTACATTCTCGTAGACGTTTACTGTCAAAATTTCAGCCGAATCGGACTCGTAGTTTTGTTTTGACCGCGTGTGGAAGCGGGCGTGTCCGCGGATTTTAGAAAAATGGAAAAAGAGCAATAATGGTCAATAAATGACGCTGTTCAAGCGCAATCCGAAGGAGTTTCTCCCTATCGCTTCATGACCGTTTCATTGTTTCATGACCGTCGATGAAACATGGATCCACTGTAGTGATGGGTCCGCTCTGTACTCACTACTACAATGTAGTACTACACTACATTGAAGTGCACACTTCGCACATTTTGATGTGTAGTGCACACTACAAACTACAAACACCAAAGTTATTGAAAGTATAAACTTCAAATAGTACACTTCATTTCAAAGCGAACACTATAAAGTACATACACTTCAACGTTATTGAAAGTATGAGAAACACATTTTAAATAGTGTATTTTTTACGTGAAATTTTTGGAAAGTTGATGTAGATATATGAAGAATTTTCTGGAATCTGTAACAACCCCCCCCCCCCATGGTTTGAAAAATTTTGGGAGTTATGAAAAAATTTTTGGGAAGTTGATGTAGCTAAACGGAGAAATCTCTGGAAACTGTAACAACCTTCCCCCCCATGGTTTGAAAAATTTTGGGAGTTATGAAAAAATTTTTGGGAAGTTGATGTAGCTAAACGGAGAAATCTTTGGAAACTGTAACAACCCCCCCCCCATGGTTTGAAAATTTTTTGCCAAATGTTACTTTGGAGAAAATATCGTCATTTATTTAAATATTTTTGTCGTTGACCTTTCTTTTTTTTTTTTAGCTCGCTAAATTTTTATTTGGGAAAAAAATACTTCATTTCATTTAAAAATTTACTTCACTATTACTTCATTTCATTACTTCACTTCATTATTATTACAATTACTTCATTTCATTACTTCACTTCATTAATACTACAATTACTTCATTAC
>JADDOH010004965.1:0-83732 GCA_016648135.1 Agrypnia vestita
GTTGCATTACTCAACCGGCACAATAATGAAGGGATTTTAACTCAAATCATTACCTGTGATGAAAAGTGGATCCTGTACGATAATCGGAAGCGCTCATCGCAATGGCTGAACCCTGCCGAACCAGCCAAACCATGCCCCAAGCGAACATTGACTCCAAAAAAGTTACTTGTGAGCGTTTGGTGGACTAGTGCTGGTGTCGTTCACTACAGCTTTCTTAAATCTGGCCAGACGATTACGGCAGATGTCTATTGTCAGCAACTGCAAACCATGATGGAAAAGCTAGCTGCTAAACAACCGAGGCTGGTTAATCGCTCTAGGCCACTGCTGCTTCATGATAACGCTAGACCACACACTGCACAACAGACGGCTACCAAATTAGAGGAGCTTCAATTGGAATGTCTAAGACATCCACCGTACTCTCCGGACCTTGCCCCAACAGATTACCATTTTTTCGAAATTTGGATAACTTCTTGCAAAGGAAAAAATTCAACTCCGATGGGGCAGTCCAAACCGCCTTCAAAGATTTTATTGATTCCCGTCCGAATGGTTTTTTTAGTAAAGGGATCGATGAACTACCTATGAGATGGCAAAAGTGCATAGATAGCAATGGTACATACTTTGATTAAATAAATATATTATAATAAAAAAAAATCGGCTTTATGTTCCTCCCATACTAAACGCCAATTTCATATGTAAGGACCTAATATATAATATATATAATATATATTATATATGTATATATATATATATATATATATATATAATCAATATTTCTAAAGGGCTATTTTTATATCTCATTGATATTATTGAAAGCGTACAGTTATTATCCCCAACTCTCCACTTGAGAGACTGGGGAAGGCTATCTATCGTCTAGAGATAATCGAATTGAATTTATTGAAGTAAATTTATGAATATTTGGTGGTGCCATATGCGAGGTATATGGTACGATATGGTACAATACACGTGTATGAGATATTTTTTCAACAATTAATTTTCGTAATTTTTACAACAATTATTTTTCCAAAAGGAAATATTTTCATGCCCAACAAAACACTGTCTCAGGAATCGGGGAAATGTAAATAATTAACCAGGAACGCTCAGACTTTATCCGGTTTGTACCTTTACCTACTTAAAAAATAGCGAGCATCTCATTAGAATTTTTATAATCTAAAAATATGACTAACGGAAGGAAGTGCTCGTTAATTGTGACGTCACTGCGCAGGCCTGCTCGCTGCAAGTAGGGCGAAGGTCCTGCGGAGGTTGAGATAATAAAGCGAGTATGGTGAAGAATAAAATTACGAGATTTTTTGTAAAATGTATTATCCAAAAAAATTCTTTAAATATTGTATTTTTTTAACTTATCAATTAATTATAATTAAGGAGTTATTTTTTGTAAAATGAATTTTTTTCCGCTTAATTAAATACCTCAACTCGATGAACTAAACACGGTTCCTGCATTTTAATAACCAAAACCGCGTTGCTCGGTTGTGCATTTATTGCCTCCTTTATTACGCAACGATTTACCGTTCAACATTTTCTCTACGTTGCATGTTTAATAACATTCTTTGTTTCTCACAGCTCACCATTTTTGCTGTCTTTCTCAATTATCGTTTGACGATTAATGAAAAACCACAATTACTTTTTACAATTATTTTTTAATCATCAACTTCTTCGTAAATAAAATATAACTCTTCTAATGTACTCGTAATTTAAAAATAATTTACAATGTAGCAAAATTGCAATGTTACAGTTTTAAATGTTTTGAAAATTTGTTTTGAATTTTGGAATAAATTTGGTCTTAAAAACACATTTCCAATGTCCAACATTTATGAGTTTTCCATTAATTTTTTTAATGTAGTGAACAAAAAATGCTTTTATATTACAATATATTTATAAGAATATTTTTGTATTATTATATTTCAAAACATTTGTCAAGTTAACAGTTATATGTTTGATTTATAATAATATTATATTTTATCAAAGTGGTTCAGAATTGCTTTTCAAATGAACATTGGCTTATTCTAATGAATAAGGTTAAGAATTACTTAGATACAGATCTCATTCTTATTACGCGTATCGAGCTAGAGCTAACTTTTGTTAGCCACTATGTTGGCAATTATTATTTTATTTTCGGCAGCTTGAGATAGTTTGACTGCAGACTTTCCGAATCATTGACAGATTATTCATTGTCATGTGCATGTTATCGTATTTCGATCGACATTTTTTTGATATATTTCTGTAATGTAAAATTTTTTTGTATTCTATTATAATACCATGTAACCAAAAAACACCTTGAATGATGCGATGTCTCATGATATTGCCAAAATATTTATCAATACAATTATTTTTAGTTCCAAATATTATAAAATACCTCGGTTCTTGGACTGCACACGTTAACGGTATACCATTCAAGCGCTCTGTTAATAATAAATTAAGCTATAAATCAATTAAGCTACATTTGAGCAAGTCAGGATCAGCGACTGATCATACTTCCTCGTTTTTTAATAAACGAAATTAGCTGGAAGGCTTTCATAGCGAATCACCACTTAGATTGTCACTGTCTCGATTGTCGAGATCCTACGATTCTGGATAAAAAAATTCTCTTTCCAACCCAAAAGTTCAAAAATTCGTTACATCAATTTACGGATTGCTGGTTTCTTTCCACAAAAGAAAAAAGTTTTCACGCCCATCTGGCGCTGACTTAATTAATGTGAAGATGGCCACAGACCATGAAAAAACCCTCTCAGATCGATCTATGTAATTTTGTTGCGGTTTCCTTCGTCTACAAATGTCACCCCCACAAGGTCAATTATTTTTAAGGTCACAGGCTTTTTCAGGCATGGTTCGTCCACGAGCAATTCTTTAAACGTAATAGGCATTTACTTTATTATTGACTTCTTGTAAAAATGCGAATGGGCACTATGGAAATGAACTTTACTAGAGCATCATATATATATAAATCTTTTTCTGTGTTGTTTTATTTCTTCAAGGAAGAATGACATTTTAAAATTATTTATATATTTTATTGCAATGTGGTGAGGCGGGTGTGTAGTTTGCGGTTTTTTAGAACAACCGAACTTTTCACTTCTCAACAAATGCGTTTTTGTAATTCACGATATCTGCAATATGCTCTCTGGATATTATATGTGGTGGCAATTAAATTTTGAATAGCGTGGCCAGAGCAACAAGGAAGTGACTATATCGAGTAGAATAAAAGTACAGCCTAAAGCAAAGTCTTACCTCATAAATCGGGATAGAACCTGGAAAGAATGCTTACTGGTCCAGAGATCCTTTTCCAAATATAATTCCTTCAGTTGTGGCCCGATAAGTCTTCTCTCAGCGTTTGATCTCACTTCAGATATATCAAAATATTCTTTAGTTGAGCAATTCACAAGCGTTTAAAATCACTACAAAATGTCGATATATTTGTAGATCGATCGAATAAAAAGGACGCAAAAAATTTGTCAGCGTTTTTTTGAGGCGGATGGAATTCAGTCTCAATTAAAACGGACAATTAGATAACAATTAATAGTTCCGCCATCGCGGGAGTTAGAAGCCAACTGGTAGTCCTTTTAGCGGTAACATTTTTATACATGGAGTTTACAGATAATGCATGCAATGCGTGTTGCATAAATCAGGAGTTTATTAAGTATGGTAAAAAAAGAGATGTTGGACTTAACATTTTTATAGAAGGAAGGAATATGAGAAAAGAAGGATATGAGGCAGTCTTCACAGAAATGCAGTCCAATCCCCGCCACGACCATTCCTCTCCCTCCTTTTGCATCTGCCACACCACAATGAATGTGCATGCTATCATTTTTCACACAAATAATACATTATGGAAGTAATTATGTTAAAAAAAATTGAATTTAATTGAAATAATATAACAAATTACTCATTTTTTAAAGTTTTGGTACATGGATAGTGTTATTAAATATCCCTATTTTGTAATCTATATAGACTATTTATTTATCTATAAATATAGTAATATTATCTACTGGTATATTTTCACAATAGACAATAAATTTGATTTCAAGGCCTTGATATTGTATTGATATTAATATTGAAAAATACTCTCAAAATTTTCTGCATTTAAGCCATAATTTCCCAATAAAATTATTAAATGAACTTACGAAAAATTTTCAGTAACCATTTTTATTTAGGCAAAATAATTCACAAATATTTACAAATATACATTGAAATGTACTCTAGACGATCTTCCAAAAACTATAAATTGAAACTGACAAGAAATAAATTAAAATATAAGGTATGTCTCATGCCGCATGCCTGATACCAGAAACAAATTAAAAGGGTAATTAATAATAGGGTTCACCTCCATTGCTGGACATATATATTATGAAAATATTTGTTTTAAAACCAAACATGCTCCCGATGTAATTGATACGAGGATGATGCTCGGTAAAAATTTTATCAAGCGAAAAAAAAATTGGCTAAATTACTTATTTTTGTGTAGCAGTTACATAAAATATTTTTTTTATTCAAGAACATTATGTTATTGAATTTAATGTTGTCTGTTAAGGTTATTTAGCCTGATTTTAAAAATTTCCATTTACGTATGAAAATGACTTTTTAAATTTTTTTTAAATAGAGATGCGATCACGGAATACGAGTCGCAATATTCTTACTATTTTAAAATAAGCTAAACTTTTTTTGCTATGAAAATAGGACTAACTTGCAGTTGTCCTGGAATGTGGCTCGAAACACTGACCATCAGATCACAAGCGTCATGACCACTACATTAATAAGCTACTCAAACATAAGGAACGAGATGTGCATCTTAAACATATATATGACTTCCAAAAAATTTAAAGATGTGGTTGTCTATCATGGGTGTAATTGGTGAATGTTACATTGTGTATAGTGTATGTGAGTAAGAACGCGCTGATATTATTTCAAATTATAAATGTTTAATCTGTTTGAGACAGAAATGTTTGTTGTGTTTTATATATTGTTTTGAAAAAATAAATAATGACGGGAAATTTTCATACAAATGGTACATTTTACATATATATTTTTTATACATATATTTATATATTTCGAGAATAGTTACGGAGCACAAATTTAAAAAATAAATAAATAAAAAGGTGTGTGTGTGTTATTTTCTTCGTTGTTTTTAAATCATCGCTTCTCAACTATTAGAAAATGATGCGTATTGGGATCAAACTCTCAGTGATGCTGTCATTACTTCACAAGCTCATCAAATACATTGTTTTCCTATAATTATATCAACATGCTTCCCATCAAAATCAATTGATTTATGGATCAAATTTTATAAGCCACCCAGATGATAGGTCTTTAGTCCTATGAACACTCAATGAAGATATTAGGAATGAATGTAAAGCTGATCGTAGCATAATACATAGAAAAAAATATTCCCATACCTTTTTTCCCATATAAAATAATAGTTTCGTTTCTATGAGACATTATAATGTATCTTGATTAATGATGTCCCCTGGGGATAAAATCAAGTATTGTGTTCTTGAAAAATTTGAACATACCTACTCAAAAATTTTCGAACACATCAATTTATAAGCCCCTGATATTTTTAAATATTATTACTGATTCACTATTTTACAATACACTTTTTTTAAATTTTATTCCAAACCGAGTCTTTTCGAGTAAAAACATATTTTTATAATACAACGCGACTTATTTACTGATACATTATTATATTATTTTCAAGAAAATTATATTGTTTGACCCTTTTCATAATTATCTATTAATTTGAGAAAACTAACAAACTTTGTACAAACCATACTGATTGTTTCTAAACGTTTACCGGTTTCGATACTGAAGTGTATCGTCTTCGTCAGGACGGACGCACAATAACTTCCGTAATTAAATTTGTAAGTGTCAAATATTAAGTACAGGTGTAGCCATATTTGTGGTGGAGAAAAGGGGTGGAGTTTGATAGTGAGACATTGAAAAGGAAATTAATAAGCGATTTACTAATAAATGATTAATTAAGTATTTAATGTACAAAGTCACTTAACACAATTAAACTTAAGGATATTCTTTAAATTTTACTATTTCGCAATGTATCACTCGTAAATAAACACTTTATTATCGCTGGAATACTTTATTTAACATTCACTAAAACATTCCATCCAATTATCCTGCTTAAATCGCTCCGGCTTATTTCGCCATTTAGGTAAAAACTTCGCTCGGTTATTCGCTTGATTTATTGCTTCGATTTCCTCAAGACTGGTTACATTGGGCGTCGTCCTGCGCATCTGTTTGTCCTTCGCGGCCGATTTCAACATTCAACGCGACAACAGCCTCGCCGTAGTTGGCTGCATTTATATCCGAATGCTGATACTTCCCTACTTTCTGGATTATTCTTGTGTTTAGTAAAAGATTCTCGTGGCTTCTAGGTGTGTCTTGAATACTCCAGATGCCTCTGGGCCGTTCTCGATTCTTCGACAGTTTTGTGACAAGTACATTTCATCAGGGATTCGAAAGTAAATTTTTTTTAGCATCTCGATACAATATTAATTTAATATACGAATTTCATTTATGGAAGTTAATATGCGTAAGTCCTGACGAAGAGACAGTTCAGTATTAAAATCGATAGACTTTTTAAAATACTCAGTTTTATTCACCAGTATGATTTAGGAAAAGTTTGTTAGTTTACTCAAATTAATAATTATGCCCAACGCTTAAAACGTCAAAAATATTTTTCATAATTGTTTCTATATGTATTGTATCAGCCATTCATTGGTTCTAAGACTGATTTTAAACATTTTGAACCAGACTGTGTACCAAAGAGTTATATATAATATATATATATATATATATAATATATTTATTAAATATTTAAATTTAAATAATATAATACTCTTTTTGCAGTTTAAGCAATAAGTCTTCCATTTGGTGTTCAGAAATCACTTCTCTCAGACTGCCACAAAGCGTTCGTTTGGATATTCTCGTAAGACAGGTCGAGTTACTGTGCGCGAATAGACAATGGGAAGTAGAAGGATAACATGACGGGGTGAATTTAGCGGTAGATAGCACCATAAATGAACATTAGCTCATCAATATGACGACTTGTTTTAATGTCGCTGTGATTGAATTGGTAACAACACGCCTTGCCGAAACACAAGTCCAGGTTCGATCCAGGTTCAACCCAGCCTTAATTTTTCAGAGTATCCTTCATTATTTGATATTTGTGTGTTTCTCTTTTTTTCATTTATTTATTCGTATTTAAATAGACTATATTATATCTATTATATATATATATTATATTATATATATATATTATATATATATATATAGTCTGTGTTTATTGGTGGTCCGTGCTAATAAGATTTTTGCAAATAGTATCTTCAAAGCAATCTAAGTAAAAATATTTTCCTTCGTTATCTGTCTAGATCAGCCGAATAAACAACAATCAAGCTCCGTTTGTAAAAAAAGTATATTAAAAATGTTTATGTAGAGAAACTCGGGGGCCCTGCTTCGGATAAGGGTCTCTCCGAGACGGGTCTGGGGTGCCCGCAGGGGAAGTGACTCCCGATATATGGCGGGCATTTTTCACCCTCGTCGCCGATTGATCACCCGGGGCCGCTGGAGCGGCTAATAAGGTTCGATTATCGTGAGTGACTGCCGCGCGTTATCAATCCGCCCTTGCAGATGATCTCCCCGGGCCAGTGGGCGGATGATTCCGTTATGCCGAGCGGGGCGGCCGGCCTCCGAAGGCGGCGACTAATTATCGCCTTGTACAAGTGAATCGTTAGATCTCTCCTCATCGGGACGTAATCGCCAATTAAGGACGCCACACTTTTCCGATAAACTTTTTTCGTCTTAATATTGTCACAGGATCGTGGCTAGTTATATTGACTATAATATAATTTATAAGAATATACTTTGATGTATACACTAATTTGTAGAAAGCATCAACACCAAATAAAAAATCGAAGTAAGGCAATTATTAAAATAAATTTTATTTTGTTACTGTTTATCCTTCGATAATTTAGAATTATTATTACGTAGTATTTTCAACAAATTAAAGGTTAAAACAAAGTATATTCGTCATGATAATATAAATAATGTCACCATAAAATCATATTGCTCTTCAAGATATATTATAGATTTCTCATAGAGACGAAGCTATATTTTTATATGTATTTTCACGGGACGTGGCTTTGGGAGACATTTGAAGGCACTGGAAATCAATTAACTTTAATCTATTACCAAGAAAATTCATGGATATGAGTTAAATAACACCACTTGGGGTGGTCAATAGAAAGTTTTTTTATTAATTAATAATTATGTCCAACCACAAAGTTAATGCTATAAACATCAAAAGTAAATGATAATTATTTTATAAATAAAATTTGAAGAACAAATTACAAGAAAACTAGGAGTAGGTTACATTACATGTGTAGGTTAGATAGTAATTCAAGTACTCAGGTAGTGTGTGTGTGTGTGTGTGTGTGTGTGTGTGTGTGTGTGTGTGTGTGTTTACATGCATATTCATTTATACAGGCGCACGATTATGTAAACATACACATTTTAAAAAAATATTCATTTGCATTTGCATGCATGTTCTACATATATTGCATCAATGTTTATAGAAAAAATACGAAGCTATTCTATGACGGATGACAATTTGTTATCTTAATTTTAACTAAATAAAACTTTGTAATGCACACACAATAAGTGTCTTATTAATTAATAATATGTCAATTTTTCACTTCTTGAATAGATTACCTCAAAGGAGAAATTTGACAGTCATTGTTGGGACTGCCGCCCACCACCGCGCCGCGTTGTATGCGAGGTTGTGTCAGCGATGAACTAAATCATCGTAAATAAGAAGAAGAGACGAGACTGCCCAGACCGTTTATTAAAACTGATTACTGTCAAGAATGACTGATGATCGCGAGAGAGTAATGGCAGTCCTCGGGGGTGAGCCGAAGGTAAGGACGATGGGGACGCACGATACAGGATGGGGTGCGAGCCCCTATCTGGTGAAATCTATAAATTTTTTCTTTAAGAAAATCTTTAAAAAATTTGTATAATTCAAAAATTTATATTCACTCATTTTTTTTTAATTTAGAAAATTAATTTTTTAAAGCACGAAAAAAAACATAAACATGATAGTAAGAACGTTGCTGATAAATTATATTCCGCTAGCTTCAACACTACACATTATAAAAAAATGATTAAAATGCAAAAGTTGTATGTGTAGTATTTAAAACACTCGCCAAGTAATTTTGTTGTCAGAGATTCGAGGCTCGTTGGAGAAAAAATAGTCAAAATATTGATGTGACATGTATTCCGTGTACGTGAACCTTTTTATACTTGATTATTTTGTTTATGCTAAAATTCCAGACATTTTTTTACAATACGATCCCTAGACTGCAGGAAACATCCATTACACTTTATACGATGCATGGACTTTGTAATATCCAGAATCAATACATATCTCGCTTATAAGATGAGCAAGATGAAATCGAAACGTTTATCGATGCTCGACACATTATTCATCGAATCGAAAAAGATGATTCTCGTGCTGCGATTAGACTTAATTAGGAACTGGAAATAAATATCAAGCTGTGTTGGCAACCGACCAAACAAATCTGATTCATGTTCTGAGCTCAACAGAGCTCATAATTTTTTCGCCATTTCCTAAGTGACGCATAAACATAATTTTATTTACAACAAAGGAATTTGGAAAACTTACGACTACTACTGTATATCTGGATACCACCACACAGTACAGCTGCTGTCGGGTCATGGAGAGTTCAGATCTAAGTTACATGATCTTGGGCTCTCCACCCACCCTTGGTGCGTCTGTGCTCGTGTGGCCCAGACTCCGGGACATATCCTGTGGGACTGTTCTTTGATGAGGGATGCAAGAGAAGCTTTGATTGAGGGCATAAATGGGCCACATGGAACAGGTCGGCGTCTTACAAATGCCGACCTTGTGAGTTGTGAGGATAACTTCAGACTTTTTAAAGTGTTCGTGGGAATTTGGGTGACCCGTTGGGAAATCCTGAGGGGTCCTGCTCAGTGGTCCTGATGTACCCTTGACCATGCTGCCCTACATTGGTCTTTCTTTGTTTTTTTTTTAATAATCTTGCTTGCAATTTCACTTTTTCTGTTTATTACTTCTATTTTCTCTTTACATTCTTGTTAATTTCATTGTGTTTTCTATCGTTATTTTCTATTTTATTTGCACAACAATGTTATTTTTCTGTTTTGTACCATATTTTGTCAATTTTACGTTGTCTCTCCTGATCGGTGTCATACCGGTGGTTTTACCTTTTCTGACACAAGTGCTACATGTTTTTATTTTTGTTTTGTCCCTTTCCCTCCAAGGAGGGGTGTTGATTTATTTTTGTCCCGTGCGATGTCTCCGCGGGTGTTCTTATGTTGTATTTTTTAGTTTATAGATGTTCTTTTATTGTAATTTTGTAAAACCTCTTTTAAAAATAAAGACTCTTAGCATGGGACATTGAAGGTTTTGCGCGACCGACTCGCCCGGTCTTGCTTCTTGTAATGCTGGGACGCAAGGCCGGGCGGAGAGGACGCTTTAGCATAAAATAATGCCAACCAGGCGGCGAATGTGTTGGGTTGATATGGACGCTTCGGCGCATAAAACAGCCCAGGGTATGTGGTGGGTCACCTTCAATGTATATCTGGATAAGATGTGCTTCGACAGAATAAAATTATTCAGTCGTGGTATTCGTGGAATGTTCCATACAGCATGTTGAACGAATTATATTATAAATTCAAAGTAATAAAGGTACCCTAAAAATCTCATGGAGTCTCAAAGATGTGCAACGCCTAAAAATGGTTTATTTGCATTTATCTAAAATATTTACGATAATAAAATAATAACAAAAATCATGTAAATGACCTTAATGCAAAGTGACGTTAATTGAACCGATCCTCGCGATGTACTGACAAATATATATTAATTATCCGTTATGTAACAGCCTTTAAACATCCATCATTTGTTAAACTTTGTATCAAAGCACTCTTATTTCTGCACATATTTTGGTTCATACTATTTATACTAATGTTATTAATTTTATAGATTGGTGGACAATCTTGTTCCGACACAACTTGATCTAGAGTTATGAGTTATTTTAAATGAGTTTTTCAGCTGCTTAAGGCTGTAAGGAACTGAAAGATTATATTAAATGCCTGAACCAAGGACGATATCCTGTTTTTTCAAAAGGCTTTAATGATCTTTTCACAAGCATGTGCTACCACTCTCCACATTTTTAATTGCATCGTCAGTATATTTTTCAATTTCGCATCTAAACAAAAAAACGATTTTTGAAGAGAACCAACGAAGAAAATAGATTACAATTTGTCAATACTTGTATTTCATATAACTAAAATGTGGGAACCAAGGGAGGGGTATTTCCATGGTTTTATAAAAATACCGGCCTGAAAACTAATATTCATAACATTGGAAAGATGATTGGATTTATTCATATCGCCGTATCAAGTATTTCAATGTTAAATAAAATCATTCCCTTTAGACATAAAATATTAAACACCTATCATAAAAATAATAACATGTTTTTTGTAACCAGGCTTAATAAATATCCATATTTTGAGCTATATTGACTTATAATACTATACGTTCAAAGGTATTTCTCATTAAGCTATGTTTATGTATAGTTTTAATGAATAATTAACAACTCTGTTATAAGGATTTAAGAAGAAGTACAATGACATTAAAATACAACCGTTACTTACACTCACAAAAAGTCTGCAAAAAAGCCGCGAACAATCTATTTGAAAACGTTCTCTTCCAGAAAATACGGGAGAAAGATCTGTTGAAGAACTTCTAATAGAACGATGTTTTTCTTAGTCAGACAAAATGGAAATATTATGTTGAAAAGTGGAAAAGCGCTCACGCTTCCTTTTCTCAAAAGGCGGAATTAATTAATATCAGAATCAAGTCTGTCCGCATTTTAATAGCTGTCCATGATGTGTTTGATGAAATGAACTAATTTCCCACGCAAACACTACATGTCTATCTTTACGAGAGAAAACAACATCTTCCTTCCTTTCTTTTCAACATCAATTTAATAAATTTGAGTTCTAAAAGTGTGAAATCAAAGCCATCGATAGTTACTTGTAAAAACATGCAGTGGATAACATTGTTTAAAAGGCTGGGCAATGTTGAAATTTCACCAGTGTGAGAGCTTTTTTGATGTAAGTGTGTTAAATTTTATTACAAATCTGTTTAATCAAATAGAGTGATAAATATCGATAAATATTTAATTACCATAGAGATACAAAACCGAAATTTTTCGTTATCTTTGATAGTTTATATGGCAACATAGGAAGATTTGTTTTTTGGTTCAAATGGTTTTTGTGTAATAAAAATTACTACTTCTAAATGGTTTCTGCTTTTGTACTTTAATTTGGCTTGTTAATACTCCTCCAATAAGCTCTAGCTCTTAACTCATATTATGGGGAGTATACTGTTATTAAAATGAAAATATATTATAAAAAATATTATTATGTATCTACTATTTTAATAAATAAATAAATAAAAATTACTACTGTGCAAAAAATGTAACAGACCCCCTCCTTCATTAGTCTAAGTGTTTGATGGAGCTGAAGAGGTATCTCGCAACAACAGTATGTATAAGCCCAACGAACCTCAATTAACTGGCATTACAACCGTCAAGTGCTCGACTTGAAGGGGTCAAGGGTTGTTGGAAATTTTCAGAATTATCCCAACATTCCGGAATGCCGAGCACACTCGGCCAAGATAGGATAAAAAAAGCGCGGTTTAGAAACTGAGCGGGCAAATGTTATTTTATCTTGTCATCCATCGGTACCACTCTCAGTAAATAAGACCGTCATTATAATTGAAATATTGCCCTCGTAATTTTCTTAGCAGATGTCGTAAAGCACTTTTTGCGATGTGGGCTTAATTTTAATGGTCATTTCGAGGACTTGAAACAACCGTTCATGGATTTTCACTAAATCATCTTCATTGTTTGTTCGCTATCTTAGTTATAAAGTACTGAAGCGGAAAATCTCCAGAATGGTGCACTCTGGTGTCGTTATTGACATAGCTTATTCCGTCTGAAATTTCTACGTGACTATTTTAATTTCGCAAGGTCATTTCACCTTTGGTGCCGATGACAAAATGTTTTTGAAAAAATAGTGTTTTGAGAACACGCGAAAAACTTTATTTGAATGTTTTGAGCTCATTTCAATATATAATCAATTATATAATTCTCCAACTCCAAACTCCAAAAATAATGCATGTCAAATTGCGCTCTCAGCAATTGTCATAAAACGGCGAAATCGTTCTAAAATAAAGTACCGAAATGTACAGATTGATTTAAAATGCATTTAGATAATATTTAATGTGGAAAAATATAATATGAATTATTTATTATATTAGTATCTAGTAACTTAAAAAATAATATATTTTATTACTTTCTATTTTAAAATAATTGCCAATTTTTCACTATTTTTAGATAATAGCCATTAATCATTTGCGTGAAATATGTCAAACTTTTCACGAAAATCTTAATGTTTTTACTTTAAATTTTATTGTTTAAATGAAACTTTATTAATATTTTAATAAAAAAAGTACTATTCCAGTGTAGATGTAATTCGCAGCCTTCAAAATATGTCGGAAGAACAGCGTGGACGTAGGAATGTGTTGCTAAGATTATAAAATATAACGAAAGATCAATGTCAAAGTAGAAAAAAGAATGAATGCGGAAAAGAAAAAAAGCGCCTCTATGAAAATATAGGTATAAACAAATGCTTATCTAAATTACCAAAAACCATGGAAAAACTGACCTGTGTGCAACTGAATGTCAGATCTTTATACAAGTATTGCACTATGCTACAAGCTAATGAAGCTAGAAATTATATTGATATACTAATGTTTTGTGAAACAGATATTTACATTATTGACATTTGGCCTTTCCCTTAGCTTCTCAAAAGGATATTATAAAAATTATGACTACTGAGCTGAGTATTATCAATTCCACGTACAGTGGGAGCTTTCATTCCGTTTATATTATGTTTTTTTTTATTTAAATACGGAATTTAATTTCCTCAACTCTCTTACTCCTCATATACTCGTAAATTTAATTTTTACGATAGAACAGCTTCTCTGGTAATCATCCGTATTCTGAAAATAACAATGTCTGGATCTTTAAGATCTTTATCCCAACACTTAATAGACGGACATTTCATTTGGACACTGTGTATGAAGAAATTAATACGTTTGTAAGAAACAATCTTTCTTATATCATCTTTTAATACAGTGTAGGTATTTGAGCTGTAGAATTACAAAATTCGCTCTGGACATTTTTAATTTTTATTATCGTCTATTAAGTGTTGGGATAAAGATCTTAAAGATCCAGACATTGTTATTTTCAGAATCGGGCCGAATATCATGTATGTCTTTATTTAGTAATGACAGGCCAACATATTTCCATATCGCACGATAATTGTATTTTCAGGACTGAGTAGGCTTACGTTGATGTCACCAATAAAGATAATTCCCCCATTTTCAACTAAGGAGTTCAGTACGTTGTCTAATTGGTTAATGAAGTAAATTCTGTTTGTGCTCAAAGGCCTATAGATCACTGCAAAATTTAAGATTAACTCATTTTTGAGCTTTATGGTGCCCGTTTTATTTTCAAAATCGTATCTCAAAGGGGTAAATACTTTTTATAAAAAGCATAAGGCCAACTTCTTTTCTTCATTTCTACTTATATGATTGAAAATTGTCAATAATGTACATATTTGTTTCACAAAACATTAGTATATCAGTATAATTCTTAGCTTCATTAGCTTGTTGCATAGTGCAATACTCGTGTAAAGATTTGATATTAAGTTGTACCCAGGTCAGTTTCCCACGGTTTTTGGTAATTTAGATAATCATTTGTTTATATCTATATTTTCTTAGTGGCGCTTTCGTCTTTAATCCTCTCTATTTAGTATTTCTTTTTTGCATTCATTCTTTTTTCTAATTTGACATTGATCTTTCGTTATATTTTATAATCTTCGCTAGAAGTCCACGCTGTTCTTTCGACATATTTTGAAGTCTCCAAATTACATCTATACTGGAATAGTACTTTTTTTAAAATTTACATATTAATGGAGCTTCATTTAAACATTACAATGCAAAGTAAAAACATTAATACTTTCGTGAAATGTTTGAATTATATTGGTTCATATTGATTTCATTAAAAGGTACTTTTTTATACTTAACTATTGTGTCAATTTATTATATTTCAAGTCAATTTTATTTAGATAGACAAGAAAAAGATTAAATTATTGGTCATACACATATTTTTATAAATAATATTCATTATTCAATACATATCTACATTATTATTGTAACTTCGTTAAATTTGAAATTGGATATTAATCTGATTCAAATATTTAAGAAAATGTGTTATTTAATTAAGCAAATAAAGCAAATTTATTATTATACTGTGCTTTTTTAATCTTGTGCTATTAGTATGTACTCGCTTTCTACTTTATGTATATTTTTAGTATTTCTTGGGCATTCACTACGTAACAATTTCTAGACATTTTGTTTGACATTTGTTACTAATTAAATACAAATTCGCAACTGATTTTCGAGATGTTCGTGTCATTTACATGCATCGTTTAAACTGTTTTAAACTTACTAATTTATTTTTATATTGTCATTGTTTTATATTGTTATTCTTTATATACTTATGCCATATTTTTTCTAGGAATTTCTTTTTATAGTATAGTGTGCTTGAAATGCGTTACTTTTCTTTATTTTTTGTAAAAGTTTATAAATAAATAAATAAATTATGAAATGTACAAAATTTTCAAAAATATTTTTTCCAGTGAAGAATTAATGGGTGATAATATTGTAACCGGGATGAATTGTTCCAAGAACACTCGTTCATCTTTCGTCTCAGCGTTTTGTGGATATGTGTAGATCAGTACTATTGAGCTTCACGCTCAATTCAATACTGACTCAATATCTGAGATCTGTCTCTAAGACGTCTCATCCGTGTGAACGCACCACAAGAGTGAAAAGAGTCCCACATAATTTCGTAATTGAAAGTGCACTATGAGTTTGCTTTCAAATATACATGCTTATTTCAATGCAGCAATTGACCGAACTCCTGCAATATCCAGACCCTTAATTAAATTTTAGTTCTCGACTGTTCTCGAGGGAAGCGTACGCCAACGGCAATGCTGCCGATTTAATTATATATTTAATAATTATACTTGAACACTGAATTGTGAAGTGTTCACAGTTCATAGTATTCAGGTATACTTATGAAATATTGTATAAATTTAAAAAGGTAAATAACTGATAGCACTTTCAAACAGTAATTGGCGATTCACGGAATTCAATATACATTAAAACGCTGATATTTTTATGTATTACAAAAGTTAAGGATTCATCATCAATAAATAATAACATAAGTCTGGCATTTGAAGAACAAGAAGCATCAGAATTTAATCGCAAAAAAATTTCAATACAATAATAGTGCTCTTTCTCACCAAGACAACCTTGGAAAAACATAAAAAACAGAAAGGTGTACATTTGTTACAAAATACCCCTTTCCCTGCCTTGATGATGAATCCTGCAATGGGACACGAAACTTCAGATAAAGAGGGGATGCATACGGCAGAATATTCTAGAGAACTTTGAACAATTCTGATAATTATTTAATTTATTAGCACATTTTCGTCGGATATTTTTGCGAGCTAATCTAACGTTCAGCGGGCAAAATAGCAGGGTTTTGCAAAAAAAAAACGTAAATTCGCCATATCTCAAAAAAACTGAATACCTACCTTCAATAAAATTTATCGTATAAAATACTTATATTTAAATGTAAATTATAAAGCGAAAAATTCGTTTGCTCTTAGCAGCAACGCGACTCTTTACAGCTTGCAACGTCATTTTTATCAAGATATTTGAAGGTTTGAATTAATTAATTTTTAATTAATAAGCGCCATTTTAATTGCTCCATTTTTTGTGTTATTAAATAACGGGTAGGGAAAATTTATTCGAATACGTTTCAATTCTCTTTGAAAAAATATTCGCGATGATTTAATTTGTTTCGGCTTTTTCAAGCATATTTTTCTGGGAATATGAAATTAATATGTAAAGAAATCCGAATCTCGGGTAATGTTGAATCTTAAAACTTAATAACTAACCGTCACGCCGTTTCTCAGCATGGGTAGGTAGATTCAATTCAATTCAATTCAATTCAATTCAATTTATTTCACGATAATATGTACATGACAAACAAAATGTTTAAGGCATACATATTAGGAAGTATATATCAAAAATGAAAATATTTAATAAATTAAAAATAACATAAAATCTGGTCAAAGGTGTAGGAGAATCCCGCTTCGGAAAACCCCCTCAGACACATGGAATATATCAATACCCAAAGCAATTTTGTTCAGCATAGCTGTGGCTCTTCCAACAGGCATAACCATCGGCAGGTTGGTCCTGTATATTGGAATGTGAAACAATCTATGCTGACGATGTCTAGTGTAATTATCAGGAACATACAAACCAATGCTCTGCATAATTTCAGGATTATCGATCATACCGCGCAACAATCGATAAAAATGTGTAATCAAATACACATTCCTTCTAGTCTCTAAACTATTGTAGCCAAGCATACCCTGGAGAAACTCGGTTGGGTAAAGCCAAGGATAATGCCCGTACTCTCTCATGTAGAGATATCTCAGAAACTTCTTTTGGACTTTCTCCACCATAAGAGAGTACTTGCCCTCATGTGGCCCCCAGATCATCGAGCCACTCTCGATACGAGATACGATAGAACGCCACACTATTCTGTTCTCACACACTGTTTGCCTTTGTTGAAGCTTTTAGCGGGGCCGTCCTCCAATATTCGGTTTATTTGGCCTTTCTGCGCACGCTCTACGTTTCTTCTGCCTTCGGCAACGGCCTCATAATTTTTTTACCATCCTTTCCTCGCTCATCCGTTCCACATGGCAACATTTTATAATACACGCAAACTAGTATATATTAAAACGATTAAGTGTATTTACAATTAATTTCTCTTAAAATAAAAGGATTTGCAGTGTGCATTTTTATCAACTCCGAAGACGCTGGCTTCGTTTGCGTAGCTGATTCATATCACATTAATTAATGTTGTAATATTTTGGACACACATTAATCTTTGGGATTCTTTTACCAGTATTGCTGATATATAAATATGAAATTTTTAAAATTAATTAAATAAAAAAGAAAACAACCGCAAACACTTAAATTGTTGTAAAAATATAGGTATACAATGATATTTATACTATAGTTTATATTTTTTTCTTAAATATGTTGGGTAGTTTATTTCTCTACCCTACCTAAAATGATTAATTACTACAGTGAGATCTCATCCAGTAATGCTAACCCGGATATATTTTTCACGATTAACGCTCAGTTTAAATTGAAATTATTTACAATAGGATGTACGTTACATTAAAGTTGTCTCGTTTAACTAGTCAATTGAAAACATAACTTTTACATTTATTTTCTATAGTATATCCATTATAAGTCATACAATGTATAATTTTACATGTTAATCCCTAATTATTATAAAATGTTACTATATTATTATTTAATGTCACACTATTAAAAAAGTAATTTTAAGTAAAACCAAAACAACTTATTAAACAAGAAAAAGAATAACTAAATGAATGTTTGTAAAGTAGTTATCAAGGAAAATGGTAATAATATTATAATAGATATATTCCAGTAAGACCAAACAAGTAAGTGGGCAGGGATATAAAATTGATTTTTTTGTAAGTATCTATTCCTATAAGATAATTAATCAATGAAAAAAGCAAAATTAAATTATCTATGCAAAAATTATGAACATTATCATATAATGTATTACAAAATCATTTAAAATCATCACTTTCTAAAAATTTTACATTCTGTAAATATAGCGTGAAAGCGAGTAGGGAACCCGGGGCGGAACGGGGTAGCAAAGCTTTGATTACAATTTGTGAGAGTTTGAAAGTAATAACACCATTATTTGTTAAATTGTATTTTTATTTACCTATTTCTCTTCAAAGAAGCTAAAGCTAAATTTTTCAAATTAAATAATTACTATCAAAAATATGTATTTGAAAAAATGGGAAATTTCCCATTCTGCCCCATTCCCCGAGGCACAATGGGGTACCGATTATTGACGAAATTCGCTGATGAGAACACTGTCATCATCATCACTGTAGACCAGCACACGCCATGTGTGCCCTTTTTTAACCACGCCGTGAGAACACCAGCCTTCATTAGACTAGCACAAATCATAGCAACACAAGCAGGCCGCGTCTTCTTCTTCCGAGCTTTCTTCAGATTCAGTTGCGATTATTTTTGTTCCTTTCGCTTTGCTTTCATTTCTTTGGGTTTGATTTCTTTTCTTTTAAACATCAGTTTTTGTATCATTTTTCTTTTTCCACTTCTTTTATGTTTTATGTATTTTTAATAGATTTTTCTAATTCAGTCTTGTAATGTCCTTTGAGGATGTGATTGAAAATTTTGTGTCGACAATGATAAGGGCAATGGAATCAAATATTCGAGAATTGCGGTGTTTTGGTGCTTGGCAGAGCATTGACAACAGAAGTAGAAAGATCTTCAAGTGTTTGAATAGATGACAAAGCGGCGACTGGTGCCATCGGCGCTTTCTGTATTATTCTTTCAGGGATTTAAGGGAATATCTGTTGTTGTTGGAAGAAAGTCATCATCTGAGAATTCAGTTTTCTCATCAGCAGTTTTCTCAAAGCCTTTTATTTCTGTTGCCTTTAAGAAGGCTCAAAAGCGCGGATGTGTCACTGGATCACTTTTCCTTATTTAATCCTCGTATAATACAAGCTTAAATAAAGGTTTCATGAAGGCATCGTCTAATGACTGTAATTTGTGGGAGCAATGGGGAGAGAAGCACAATAATATTACATAATTGTCACTAGCTATATCTATTATTGCCAAGTTCTTTGTGTGTGACGATTGAGTAGGAAGTAAGAAGACAGGATGTTCCTCCGTAGCTTTGTAAAGCCGGCTGGTTTTTATAGCATATTTACGCACCGTCTGCAGATCAAATAATCTTGTTTATTAATATAAGAAGTACAAATATTATCAGGGGCGGAACGGGGTGTATCCCATTGCGCCCCACTCATTGTGCCCCAACGTAACGTTATTTAAAACACAAGTATTATGGCCGTTATATTTCTTGGCCTTGAGTTATCAGTAGACTTTCAGTTAGTCAAAAGTATATCGAAATAAACCTGTAATGTTAATTTCCGGATAAAGAATAGTGAATAGTGAAATATGAACCTTTATGTAGCAGAGAAAATATTAGAATTCGCAAGCTTTTTTTCCTACCTTCGATAAAATCCAAACTAAGTACTCTCTCACAATAAAAACGACCAATCCGTAAGGTACAGCGCAGTGAACTGAATGTTTTGTGTGACGGTCACGCGTCTCTGTCGTCCCGCCCCGCTACCCCATTCCGCCCCGGGTTCCCCTCCGTGTATTATTTATTGTTTATCGTAAAGAACTACGAACGTAAGTAACGATTTGATAATGTTCATATTATTTACATTTGAAAGATCGATGTATTTTGTTTGTGCAATTCAAAGTGAATAAACCAATTAGAGAATCCAACGTAAATTTTTAAGATTCGTTAACTTCAAATTAAATCTACGCATGCATCCAAAATATGTAAAACGTTCATGAAAGAACTGACATCCCAACTTAACTGTATAGAATGATTCTAATGGATTTAATAATTCCAAGTAAAATTATTAATTCCCAAGCCGACCGCCCTGTCCTTCCTGCCGAAGTTCTTTTCGAGGTCAACGCGCCAAACAAATAAATATTTTCTACTGATAAGTAGGTACCTAGGCTATATCGAGCTGGCAATAAGTAACGAAACCTGTAGTCATTTTTGAGGTATTGATAACTTTTTGGTAACAAGTCTGTTTTATTTTCTAATTGAGAATTAAATAATAGAATTGAAATTATCTACTTCTTTTTGTACGGTATGTTTATTTTTAAACTTACTTATATTTAAGTATTGATTGTATATATCTACTTATATTTGATTAATTATGCCTACATGTTTCGAAAAAACTTTTTCATCGTCAGGGTGTTTTATAAATTTCAAAATATGTACATTTTGATATTTTGACATTTATAAAACACCCTGACGATGGAAAGTTTTTCCGAAACATGTAAGTATAATTAATCAAATATAAGTAGATACAAAAGTTTTTCCGAAACATGTAAGTATAATTAATCAAATATAAATAAATACAAATAATACAATCAATATTTAAAAATGTCAATCTACAATGTTACTGAATCAATTGAAAAAAAAATATAACAATATATTTATATACTATAAAAAATATATTTATATATATATATATATATATATATATATATATATATATATATATAATATATATATAAAAGTGAAACTCCCTCTCCATACATAAGAGTTAGTCTCTTTTTGGAGATGTACAATGATAAAAAATTTATGTACCTAAATTTTTGTAATAATAAATATATAATGATTTGTATTTAATAAAAAAAATATATTTCCTTTTAAAAATCTACTATGTTATATTAACTATACATCTAAAATATTGAGTAACAAAACATTATTCTTACCGTGTATATAAATATTATTTGTTTGGTATTAATAAAGATTTACAAATTTTACATACAAATTATACAGAATTACAGTTTGGTAAATTAGAAATTTGGGAAATAAGAAAAAATTCTAGTAGTAAATTTAATATTATAAAGGTTTTTTTTACAAAGAGTAATCTTTTTTTAAATTTGTTTTCATGTAAGTAGTACCTACTTAATTATTTATGAATTAATTTTCCATAAACGATTTTTTAATTATTATTTTTTTTACTTCGATTTTTGATTTAATTTATGTGTATACATTTTATCCTGAAGAAAAGACCCGAAACATGTTGATATTTTCAATACATAAGTGGTGAAAACAAAGTGTATTAATAATGTTACCACAAAATCATTTTGCTCTTTTTGAAGAAATTAAAAAAAATGTAACACATTGCGTATTTTATTATTAAATATAAAAATGTACTTTGATTAGCATTTTTAAATTGTTAATTCCTTTCACGGGGGGAACTCTCGAAATATTTATTTTTTAAATCCCTCCTGTTTTGCATTCGTCCAAATGGTGGAGGCGAGGAAAAATCCATTTGATGATCCGCGAGATAAGCAATTTACCCGTTCGCTGTCGGATTTTTCGCTCTCGCAAATAGAAAAAGCCCAAGTGATGAATGTGGAAACAAGATTAAAAGCTTTTATGACAATAAACACATAGGAATATTCATGAAATACCCCGCCGGAGGGTTGGAAGTCGACGTCAAATAATAAACGTGGAGTGGCCAACCAGAGTTCTCGCACTCCTCGAGATGTTCCTGGCCATACATACGCACGAGGGCGGTAGAGTGACTTTTCAATGTAAAACTTATTTCGTGGTAATAAACGTATTTTATTCCTCAACATAATCCAACCCCTTGCAATTCTACACATTTAGTCCAGTGATTTTCCATTTTTTTCAAACCATCTGAGTCATTTTTCGAAAACTCTTCATAATACGCGATTTCAACGGTTCTTTTTTTCCTTCATCGTCTCTTTATTTCTTCCGAATCTCTTTCCTATGATTTGATTTTTTAAACAACTTTAGTAGCCAGATCCTATAAATATTGTGGATGAGGCAGCAATTTATAACAAAATTAGACTAATTTAGTGCCTTATTCAACTAATTTAGTGACTATCATAATTGTTAGAGCGATTTCCTAATTTCCTGTACCCTGTTCGGGTTTTCTACAGGAAACAATCGAACTCAAAATTCTCTAGGTATGAAAGATGCCAATTACCTGATTTTGTAGGCAATTTTCGCTCGACGGTCTCCATCTGATGGTCTGCTTCTATTCTGCAACACTTTAAAGCTGACTATAGTTTTTGTACAATAAGATAAAAAATATATTTGAATTCATATCTACCGCGACAAAATCATCGTCGGTACCGACATGCCAAAACAATCTATGGTTCGCAGCAACTGTCATATACTGAGAACTCCACGCTCATAGATAATTTTTTATAAAGTCCCCGATGTTATCAATGGTAACACTTTTTCTTGAAAAAAAACGGTCGGTTTTTCTTCAGTTTGACATCAAAACGTGTCCGCAAATCAGCATAATAATGACCAGTTATACTTCTTCCCTCGTCTAAAAATTCAACAAAAATTACGCCTTACGAATCTCAAAAAAATATGACCGTAAACTTATTAGAAGTCAGAAAATACTGTCTTGATTTTTCATAATTCATAATGGTATGTGATACTTCGAGATAATGCTACAAGACAAATACAACAACGGACATTATGTACATATTTTTGTATTTTTATTTTATTAAACAAACGACCGCTCTGCTGCACCGCACATCGTATCCTAATAGGTCACCGCCCGTCGCATTAAAATTTCTCACAGGTCCACTGACAAACACTGACATAATGCGCGTGGTAATACTCCCACTGATCCAATTGAGCCTAAGGACGATCTGACACGGGGATGAGATGGCCGCTCCCCGGGGCGCCTTAATGAGGGTGCGCCGCGATTGTGTAAATGTGTTTCGGAAGAATCTCGGCGTTAATATCTCTTATCGCGTCACTAACTGTTGGCGACCCGCCCCCTCCCCTACGCGGTCGGGGTGGCCTAATTTATTTGCTCAATTATTATATTCGGCATTTCCCCGTGTAATCTGAATATGGTGAAAGCCTCCAGCCTCACCTCCAAAGGGTGAGTTCGGATAGGGATGGCCGGCATCAATATTTCGAAATGATAATAAACATATACAGGTCACGATAGACAAGCTAGCACGATGGATATCACCTGAAAATAAAAAATTTTAATGAAAAGAATTTATTGTATAAAATTAATCGAATGCGATTTGTTGTCGATGCACTTTTGCCATTTTAATGAAAATAAGTAATACCTTTGCTAAAGAAATCCCGGGAACGGTAATCGATGAATCCTTTAAAAGCATTTTTCACCGCTCCATCAGTGTTGTGTAAAGTGATCCCTTAAGACTTCCAAGATATGTTGTAAGCTCTGTGGACGCCCAAAAAAGACATCCATACATACCTATTTTCCCAGATAAATATATTCGTCTCTGTGTGACATCTATAATTTGTCTGAATAGGCTGTTGTTAATATTTATATTTATTGTATATTGAAATTTGAACACGTGTGCTATTAAAAAACATAAATACATAATGATGAAACAATAACAATGCTAACAAAAATATTTCTTTATATATGATTTTAAATTTTTTTACATTTTTATTGTTTTTGTTTTAAAATGTAAATATGCATAAGATCTAGGCTATAAAAAACCTAGGAGACCTATGAAAATAATAATATTTACATGACATTTAGAAATATTACAAATGAGATCTTAAAAGATGTCAAAATTAAATAATTTATAGTTACATTTTAAAATTGAAATTTTAATAATTTATTTTAAATACATAAAACAACTGTCTGTGGTGTATCTAAATATATTTGTCATATCTAATTTCAAATCTCTCAATGTCCGATGGTCTTGTCTGTTGAGGAATATCGTTGTATACCTAATTGTTATCGTTGCCTATGAGTCGTGGTTGTCTTGATTTTGTTCTGGCTGGAATGATGTGCTAGTTTTGAGATGCTCTTGTACAATGTTGATACTTTTCATATGTTATGTTTAATTGTACGTCTCCGACTTGTATTCCACAGTTAGCAACCCTATGAATAATTTCAGAGTTTCAATCTATATAATATTATTAACATTGAGCGGTTGTTCGGTAAACTGTTTCAGTTGATGTCAAGCAGTTCAAGTAATAAACCATTTTCAGTATTTTATTTTGACGTCTTTGGTGCCCGCTTTAATTCGTTTTATTTCCAGTTCCTATTTTATAGTTGACTTGTTGTTGTAATTGTCAGGCCTCGTGATCGAGGATCCCCTCGCTGTTCTAACATAGTTGTTGTTGCTGCACCTCTCATGAGTTCTGTGGTGGGAAAATAGCCCTATTCGAGAGGTGCACTTTCCACCGCATACTTCACATAGGAAGCGCTCAAGTTGTATCGGTCGGTCCCATTGAAGCATGGTTGCGGCTCGCTGCTCATTTTTTAATCGTCTGGCCACCGCAACACCATCAGCTTGAGAGCAAAAGATCCTCTAGCTCCCACGATCTTGTGCCAGCTTCTCCCAATTCTCGGGTGCTCCACTAGGCTCAGCGGTTCTCGGAGACAGTCTTTATACCTTTTCTTCTGTCCTCCGGCCTTTCGCCTGCGCATTCTTTATTTCTTGGGACATCGCATATGTTCCACTCCACAATAAAGCGCATACAATTTACGCCCTAGAAAGCAGCACCTAATCAGTCCGACCTTCACCTCCGCAGGTAAAGGTCGTCCTCCTGATGACGTTGAATAAGTATTCAACGAAACGTCGAGATTCGCTTCTCGGAAATACATTCGGTTCGTATAAAAGATCCGAAACTATTTACAGTTAAATATGTCTAACGACCGTAGTAACAACCTTAACTCTTTAATATTTAATTACTCTAAAGGGGAAGGGGTAACTTAAAATTTTATAAATAAGTCGATTATACGTGGTATATCGCTATAATATATATTTGCTAATGGCCTTGCAAGCTAAAACAGCTGTCACACTAAAAATAGTTAATGCGTAAAACTTAATAATAATATTATTAAAATTAAATTTTTTTAAAATTTCGCTAATAATAATATTTATTTAAATTTAATTCATTTTGATTAATTTCATTAATAATAATTATTAAATTTATATTTAATTTACTTTAAATTTCGCTAAAAATAAAAACTGTAACGTTGTTAACTTATACCTCGGTCATCATATTTTTTATATTATTCAGTTTTATAAAGAATTTCTACATTAACAATTCAATAATTATTACTCTTCCAGAAATTTCGAAATTATTAACATAACATAATTATTACCACAATTTCAATATTTATCAGAATTAAAAATTATCTGCTTATTTGAGGTTAACTGGAAAAAGATAAGGATTTGCTTTGTGTTTAAGTATTTAGATAATATTTAAGGTTCATTAATTTAAAAGGCAACTATAATACATATTTTGGAATTCAATCAATATTGTATTGAAAATAAAAGATACGACAACACTTTAAAAATAGGCTTTCTTTTATCTGCAAGAAGAACAATTTCTTAAAATTAGGTTTAATAGAAGTAGCGTCATTTCGCTTTATTTTTGGTTAATTTCCTGATAAAAATCTTAACAATCCAACAAAAAACTTAATTATATTTTTACTTTGCAGTTTAAGCAGCCGTTTTTCGAAAGTAAAAAAATTCAAACGTATTTCATCATCATCATCATCATCATTATCATCATCATTATCTTTTTCCCTTTGTACTAGTAGGGTCGGGGGCCCAAAGACTCGACAAAGTGCTTCCATGATCCCCTGTCTTGCGCTGCTTCTGCTCGAGTCAAAGTCAAGTCTGTTTTCAAAAACATTTTTTTGTTGTCTCTCCTAGCTTAATCTGGGTCGACCCACCGGCCGTCTTCCCTCCGGGGTTGCCAAGAGGATTCTTCTTGGTATTCGTTCCTCTGGCATTCTGAGCACATGTCCAAGCCACCTCAGTTGTGATTTTTCTGCGTGCAGGAGTAGGGGCTCCATGCCGAGTGCTTTATGTCGGCACTTCTCACTCTGTCCATCAGTGTGACTCCCGCTATCCCCCTTAGAAAACTCATCTCGGCAGCCTGGACTCTTGATCTCACTCTCTCCGTCAGGATCCAAATTTGATGGCCATATATTAGGGTATTTTATAATTTTATATTTTAATAGTTTATAAATATAATTATTTTCAAAACTCAATAAACATTCATCAGACCGCCCATGGAACATATTCAGTTAGTGAAAACCGTAAAGGAATAGGAAAACATAAAAATAATTCAATTTCGAGTTTTAGAGCAGTTGTTTCCTAATTAGTCGGAGAAATGGGGACCATGTTCGTGATCTTCCGGAAGGAAAGCTTACGTGAGATGAAACCACAAGAACCACACATGTGACATGAAATTATCTATCAAGTAAGCTGGTAATATTAAATTCTGTCTGTAAAGGTATGTAATTTTATTCGACAAAACAAGCATCCACGGTATTTTTTCATCTTTACATTAAATTATTTAAGTCTGATATCTTGTTCAGATCTTATCTTTGTTTTGGATATATGTAAAGTCTTAAAGAATATCTTGCTTGAAGTTTTTAACCTTTCTGTGATAATAAAAATATCTCAAATGATAGATTGGCAGTCCATTTTTTTTACAAGCATTTAAATTAATTGTAATTATCTTCAAACAAGGTGCAGTTTTGCAACCAGTGCAAATGTTCAGTTTTCGATAATTGATATTGAGGTAGGTGCCATTACTAAAAATACATACTTATCATATCAATTACATGAATTTTTAGTAAAAAAGTTGGATGTATTTATTTCACAATTCCATCCCTTGATTTCGCCTTTGTGGTCCAGTCTACTGGGCACTTTTTGTACTTTATTACTAACCACCAATTATATCCTAAAAATATTTCCAATAACTTTAGACAAAATAACAAACTCTACATTTAGGAATGAAACTATGTAGTTACATATACCCTGAGTTTAAAAAATCATTTTCTCGAGTACAATGTATTACATTACTAAAAATAAAACATTGTTTCATCTAAAAATCTAATATACAGTCCAAATAAGTAAGATATTTTATATGTTTTCTAACTGACGCTAATTATTTCAATAAATAAAGTGGTCCTTCAACTTTAGAATCATTCCACGAGCTTCCATTACGTTTCTTTAGAACTAAGGTAACACCAAAAGAAAGCTGGACGTGAGTGGAAATTCAAAACCAATACCCGAACCGCACCGCCTACATATTTTGATATTACTTATTTTGGCCTTTCAAACGTTACTTTCCAATACTTTATATTCCTTTTGTAAGAAACAAGATAGTTGGAATCGTTTCCCTTTTACCAAAAGTGTTCTGAGCATAATTTAAGAACAACTTTACCGTATCGCCATCATTCAGAGTGCGGGCGTTGAATCTTACATCGCTTGAAACTTACATTTACTAGCAGGCGCGAGGCTTTTTGATTTTTTTTATGAGATAGGTATTGGATTTCTACCTCATGTAGCACCACTGTTATGAATTCGAAGTACATGTTTTTTTATATATCTTTTATTTTCATTTTTTTTCTAATTTTTAAATTTCAATTATCAATTTTAAATAGTAGTAATAGTAGAGTATCATGACTCCTAAAAATCAGTATGGATCTATTTTAAAAACATTTAAAATAAATTAATATTTTTAATAATTACTATAGTTATTTTTAATCATAGTAACTTTTAAAACGCTTGATATTTTATTAAAATGATTAAAACAATACATTGTTTCTTTTCGTTTTCTTAGTGATATTTATTTATCTTTAATCATACATATATAATTTTTTTATATTAAATTTGTTTTTAATTATATCCTGAAAGAATCGTTTCCCTTAAAAGCTCATTAAAATCAAAATCACCTTACTCAGCCCCGTCACCCAATAGGTCGAAAAGACAACAATATCTTCAAAAGCCATCAGTTTCTAAATCCACTCAACTCCGCGTTTACAAGGAGTAAGCTTCTCGAATGCAGCTGAAAATCAACACCATGCTTGTAGATCTTCACGGCTAGACAAAGCATCTTTAGAACCTAAACATTCACGTGGCGTTCTGGAATGCCAACAGCAGGATAATCTAGTATAGGAGCGAAATCGAACATATTCACCTGAAATAATAAAAGTCGGATATTCTATTGCGAATTGAGACCAGGCTCAAACTCAACACCAAATCCTCCGTTAACATCAACTATTGCCTGACACAATATGATACCTTCTGCAGATAACATCGAATTCATAACCGCTGCCAACAGGGAAACATTAGAAATGAAGATAATATAACAATTTTTAGAGGAAGCAAAAAAATATGATGCTTACCGTGGAATAAAATCTAAAATAATTTTATGTAATTCTGAATATTTAGACATAATCAAAATATTCTGAATGAAAATATTGGTAAAAGGAGTTTAACAAACATTGAAATAATTTTAAAAGAGTTTAATAAATTATTTTTGGAGTATCCTAGTGTAATGCTAGTAATTCGGAGGAATATCATTACACAGATAAAGGATATTGCTAACAAAAACACCAAAATCTATATAGATGTCTCTTTAGCGACGTGTGTGGTTATTTAAGGGGAATGAAAAAGCCTTGGTGCCGGCCCTGCTGAAGATTCTTACAACTCATATGTGAAACGTGGCGTATAATTTAAATATATACAACTTGCAAAAATTAGTAGACATGGTATTCTATCATGGGTGGAAATGGCGAACGTTACATTGTGTAAAGTGATCAATTAAGCCAGCTGTACGATAGGTCGTTAGCTCTATGTACACCCAAAGACTTCTATACCTACCTTCCCATAAAAATACAGTTTCGTCTCTGTGAGACATCTATAATATACAATGATTGATATGTAATTCTGCTTGTATAAGAAATATAAATCACTGAATTTACCTACTTTAAGAATAAATAATAAAAAAGACAACAATAATCAAATCGCTACTGGCAGACAACCCCACAATTATCGCAAACGATCTCATTGCATTGTTTATGCATACAAAGTACACACAACCATTTTGTTTGTACAGTAAAATAAATAAAACTCCAATAAAAGTAAGGAGAAATATTAAAAAATAGAAAATAAATATTTAAGTACATACTCAATATTTTATACTTCAAATTCGCAAAATTTACTTCAATAAAAATATAATTAAGTAATGGACCGAGATCAGCTGGAAATATTTTGTTACCTTTAATGCTCTTCCCAATGAAATGAAGACAGATATAAATATAGAAATTTCAAAACAAAGTTGAAAAATCTTCTACAGAAGTCAATCACAATAATACTATGGAAAAAAATCTTATAAAAAACAATCAGTATATGGGTATACACTTTTAAGTGTTATTACAATACCTTCTTAATTTTTGTAACTTAATCTAATGTTTCCTTGTCTATATAACCTAATCTAATGTCTTGCATTATATCTTTTTTCACTACTCTAATAGAATGCTACTAATTTTTACATAAAGCATATATTATATGACGCTGCCCCCCACTTTCAAACACAAGAATTAAATTCTCTATTAAAAGTGGGTAAGCGTTAATATTATCATTCTGTTTTTCAAATTTATGATATGTAATTAACACCATTATGTACAATTTAATTAAATAAATTAAATAAAAAAAATAAAAAAGATGAAACTTGAAGTCATACATATTCGTTTCGGCCTGGTAAATCAAAATTTGTCAGCTACGTCATGACACTCATATTGTTAAGGAATGCGTTAATTAAGTGTAAACCTGTCCAGGTTTTCCGGGTATTCCATAATTTTTTTCGCTAAAGTATACTCACATTCAAAATACCAAAAAAATGTTCCTCCAAAAGGTAGTAAATAATACAGTCATATCTTTAGACACTGTTTATTCTTTCAAACTCAATTAGAATTTTTTTTACCATTCTAAAAAGCAGACTTACATATTATAGATACATCCGTTTTCCGACACTTTTGACGCGTTTTGGATCACTCTCTGGAATTGATGCATTATGTCATCTTATATAGGTTATATGGGTATATAATTTTTGTTGCATTTTCGCAAAATTATTTGCGTGTTATTTTATTTCATCATCATCTTCATCCTCTTATCCTAGTAGGATCGGGGCCCAAAGACTCAACAAGTGCTTCCATATTCTCCTGTCTTGCACTGCTTACGCATGAGTCAACCAGTCCAGACCCATTCTGTTTTCATACACATTTTTTTGTTGTTTCTCCCAGCTTAATCTGGGGCGGCCCACCGGCCGTCTTACGGCCTGTAAAGAGATTTGAAAACAGTCAGTTTTGCCTTGATACTTAGGCTCGGATTTTCTTATCACCGCACTATAAAGAGAACGTAGAACGCCGGCCACAGCTGCGATTTATCTATCTATTTCACTTTCTTGCTTCCCTTCCCTAGAAAATTCTATCTCAAGGTATTTGAATTTTTCGATTTGCCTCAGCTAGGTCCTCTATACGCTGATCTAGCACTGCTTTTGATTTTCTACGACCATAATCTCTGTTTTGGCATTACTAATCTTCATCCCAACTTGGGTGCACTCTTCATTGAAGGAATTTATCCCCTCTTGTAGGTCCTGTTGTGAGGGCGCCAGCCTCGCTATATCATGCGCTGTTATATTGTTTCAATGTGATCAATGTCTTCTTCTTCTTCTGCTTCATCTAGGACTGCGTCCTGTCATTGCTCGGAGCCTGTTCCTGGAATACAGATGTCCAGCTATCTCGCCATCTTTTATGCGGTCTTCCACTGTGTTCCGAGGCTTGGTGTTCCGGACTGTGAGCTTGCTACTTTTTTACCGCAGGCAGGCAGCTGACCTTACCCACGAACCCTCCTCCTTTTGCATCCGGGCTTGGGACTGGCATTGGCAGAGTTCACTGTGTTCCGAGGCTTGGTGTTCCGGACTGTGAGCTTGCTACTTTTTTACCGCAGGCAGGCAGCTGACCTTACCCACGAACCCTCCTCCTTTTGCATCCGGGCTTGGGACTGGCATTGGCAGAGTTCACTGTGTTCCGAGGCTTGGTGTTCCGGACTGTGAGCTTGCTACTTTTTTACCGCAGGCAGGCAGCTGACCTTACCCACGAACCCTCCTCCTTTTGCATCCGGGCTTGGGATTGGCATTGGCAGAGTTCACTGTGTTCCGAGGCTTGGTGTTCTGGACTGTGAGCTTGCTACTTTTTTACCGCAGGCAGGCAGCTGACCTTACCCACGAACCCTCCTCCTTTTGCATCCGGGCTTGGGATTGGCATTGGCAGAGTTCGCTGTGTTCCGAGGCTTGGTGTTCCGGACTGTAGGCTTGCTACTTTTTTACCGCAGGCAGGCAGCTGACCTTACCCACGAACCCTCCTCCTTTTGCATCCGGGCTTGGGACCGGCATTGGCAGAGTGCTCAATGTAACCTACTCAATTTTTCTTCATGGGTCTTAGAGATGAATATTGAGATACAGGGGCGGAAGATTATAAAACCTTAGAGCACCTCCTAGTGGCGGTTTATATAACCACTTATAGTGTATTCTGTTTGTCGCCATGTGCAGGCTGCCAAATATTTAATTTATTTTTATAATGAACTTGTTGAGCCCGGCAATGATTGTCTATAGCTAGATTTGAGTTAATTTATTTAAATATATAAAAAAAATATATTCAAGTCCCTAACTTTCTTTCTTCTGGTCAGGTCGAGGATTTCAATAGCTTTAAACCTTCTCCGTATAGTGGAGATCATGTTGCAAAAAAACGCAGTAGTTTTTTAGTCTACAACAGATACATATACGAACATGCCTTTTGCATAAGTTGCAAAGTGTACATTTTGATAATGTATACATCAACTAGTATATTTACTAGTAAATGTATACACATTATCGCAATTTTACACTTTGTCTGTAACATATACACGGTTATTTGGAAAACATTAATAACCTCGTAGGACTATATTCCTGCCTTTATTATGAGTCGAAAATGTTTAAGCCTTCGTGACCTAATATCAATAGTTATGGAGATATTTGGTATCAAAGTTTGCATTCTTTTTTCAATATTTCTGACTTATTTTTTGTATAAGGTTGGACTATCATAACAGTATTCTTATTAACTTATATTGACTACGAAAAATTCATTTGTTTTCATACAAGTTAAATAAAATGATAAAAACCCTGAAAATTTTCCAATCGAAATGTTTTCCAATTGGAATTCGAAGGTTTTTCAAAAAATCCAAAAAGTCCAACGTTTTACAAAAAATAAGTCTTAAATATTGAAAAAAAATGCAAATTTTGATGTCACACATTTTTTTGTTTTTTTTTGTTTTTTTTTTGATTTTGAATTGATTTTGATTTTGTTTTTTTCGTTTGATTTTGATTGATGATTCAAAATTGATTTTGAACATTTTCGACTCATAATCAAGGCAGGAATCCAGTCCTGCTAGGTTATTAATGTTTTCCTAATAACCCTGTATATATACAGATTTCAAGTTAATTTTGTATTTTAAAGATTAAAAACGTTTGCGTACCTTATGAGTACAAAAATATGGAAGTATTTCAAAATCAAACATAACCTATCCAGACTCTTTGAAAAGTGTAGTTTTTACTATCACATCAAAAATACGACAAACATTAGCTGCACAAGAATCTTTCCCAACGAATCAAAACACAATTCGTATACGAAATAAACACACAAAGGTTTAAAATAGGAGCAAGAAATCGCACTTCAAAACACCAAAATGATATTAAAGATTAAAGCTACATTACCCCTGCATTTTCACTAACTGAAGCTTTGATCGAACCAGTTGCCACCTCATAGCTAGAGTGGGAGTATCGTTATTCAATAGCGATCGCCAAACTAATCAACTTGAACAGAAAGTGGTCGGTATCCCCAAGTAGGTACAAAGCCAAAGTATCCAATTATAAGTTGGCCCGGAAAGCTGTGGGCGCAGAAGCGGCACTGCGATTTCAGAATGAGAAAGAAAGAAGAAGAAGAAAAAAATGCGCTGAAAGATTAAACATTCTCCCAAATATGTTTCACAGCACTTCTTTTAAAAAAAATTAAAATCCCATTTTTTCAAAATAAATTACCTTAGTAAACATAAATAACCTATGTTGTAAATAATTCTTCAGCGAAAATGTACACCAAAGTTAGAAGTAAATTAAAATAGATTTTTAAACAATATTTTTATGTGTTCTGAGAACACGAATTCTGGATTCTGACACAGAAGGGATATTCATTAAAATATCCCTACATTGAAAATATCCAGTAATTGTAAAATATCGCAGAACATACATATCAAAATTTTATTAAAAAATATATCCTTGTCTATAAGTTTAAGTTATTGTGCATCTTGAAAAAGATAAGATGATCCTCGTAGCTGTGAAGGTTATTATGTGTTGACCAGCTTTAGACTGTAGACGACGTAGAAACTTTTTCTGCACTCTTTCGATTCTCGTAACATGTGTTGTATAATCAGGTGACCAAATAACTGACGAATATTCCAATATACTTGTAATAATGATATACAGAGAATTTTTAGACTTTGAGGATTTTAAAAGTCATGATTAATTCTGGTTATAAATCCCAACACAGCATATGCTTTGTTTATGGCATTATCAAAGTGGTTTCTAAAACTGAGCTTAGAATCTAGCATGACGCCTAGATCTCTTATTGAATCGACTTTCGCGAGTGGACCGTCTTCCAGTTTATAAACAACTTCTATTTTTTGGATATTTTTAGTAAAACTAATACAGGAACATTTCTAAGCATTGAATGACATTTTATTTACTTCACACCAGATTGATGATTACTATCTTCCAGAATACGAATGGTGGAATACATTTTTAAATCATCGGCATATAAAATACACTTATTTCATGATATGTTCGGCAAGGTAAATAATAAATTATTATTAAAAATAAATTTAAAAGATTTAACATTGTTATAATTTATTATTTTTAACCGTCCTGTTAGTCTAAAAAACAGATATTACGTCAAGTAGCTTGATAGTCTAGTAGTTAAAAAATTGTCATGGTTGAAGGTCTGTGCCTCTTTAACTACCAAAATTTACTATCTTCACCACAAAATCGTCGTATTTAAAAATATAACAAACATTGAAATGAAACGTTTTCCATGTACGCATCCCTATTTTAATATTAAAAAAACATTGTTTTTTCGTATACAAAATGTAAGGTAAACAAGGTTAAAAAGCATTTTCGCCTAAGCATATTATCCGGCGTTCTTGGTAAAGATAACCTTTCTTCGAAAAACGATTTGAAGAATCCACGTATCGAGACTACCCCGCGTACCAATCGCTTAAAATAATCCCAAGGTAGTTGAGATTAGGGGGAAAATTCCCTGATTTGCTAATTTTTTCTCTGTTTTCATGAAGAATATAATATGAAATACAAATCTTTGACTCAACTGCGAGAAATTCATTTAGTAAATACATTAAATTCATTTCAATTTTCATTAAACTAGACTTTGTATCACGCAGCGTTGAGTTTCTTTTAATTTTCCTGGCACCATTCCAATACATTGCTAGGTAGGCTGCTGGGGAAAAAAATTATCCGATATGTGTCTCAGACATATCTATCTCGAAGCCTCTTAATAATTCTATAATCTTTTAATAATGAAAAATTATATTGCCAAACCAATAATGTACCTAATATTTTTTCTTTTTGTTTGATTATTTGATATATATTTATATAATATTTGAGTCTTAAAGCAGGAATATTTCCTTCAAATTACAAAAAAACCATAGTAACTCCGATTTTCAAAACTAGTGACCCAGATGAAATGAATACCAATTTCACTTATAGGTATCAAATATCGCTAAAATTATTGAAAAAAAAGTGAAAAAACAAATCACTGCATATTTAGACCAAAATAATGTTCTAAGTGAAAACCAATTTGGTTTTAGGGCCAAATTAGGTAGACATGATGCGATTGCCAAACTAACTACATTAATTATGACGTTACTAGACTCAAATAAGAAATGTATCGGGATATTTGTAGACTTACGGAAAGCCTTCGTGTAGTATAGTATTTCGCATGACATATTTTTGGATAAACTCGCACAAATCGGTATAAGTGGAAGTGTACACTCTTGGATGAGGTCATATATATCTAATAGAAGTCAGTATATCAATATAAATAATGTGCTTAGTGATCCGGAAACTCTCACATACGGTGTACCACAAGGAACTATATTAGGACCATTGCTATTCATAATTTACTTGAATGCGATTTTTCAGGTAAAAATCTCTGGAAAACTTTATTCTTAAGTCGATGATACAGCTATTGTGGTAACTGGTGAATCATGGGAAAAGACAATTAGAAACGCAAATCAAGATGTAAATACAATTAAAAAATGGTTTGACTGGAATTTTTTATCCCTAAATACTGAAAAAACAGTATACATCACTTTCACACTAAACCTACCTAATATCCCAAACATTATAGTTTTAAAAATACATAGTCCTAACTGCCATAATGAAAACTGTTGCTCTATAACCTGTGACAATTAAAATATGACTAATTCTGCTAAGTACTTGGGTATTCTTATAGACCAACAATTGAAATGGAAGAATCATATGAACATGATTGTAAATAGAGTGCGAAAAATGATATGTTTATATTTTTAAGATTATGCAACATTTTAACGATTGAATCACTTAGAACATTATATTATGCTTTTGTACAATCTATATTACAATACGGAATAATAGGTTGGGTGGTAACTTACAGACTCTCAAAACAACTCAAATATTAATTATCAAAGTAATATTAAAAAAACATAGAACCTTCCCTATAGATTTACTTTTTAAAGAAATTAATGTACCAAAATTAGACAGATTATACAAAAACACCTCAATTTTACAAATACATAAAGAAACATTCACTCAACAAAATATAAATACACCACAAACGCATAATACTCATAGTCATAGCCAAAGAGCGCAAATAATAGGATGCTTAAACATTTCTAAATATAACAAAACAGCCACACAACACTATTACACATATCTAGGTATCAAATATTTCAATTACTTAATAATTAATATTAGAACTGAAGAACACTATACAAAATTCAAGAAACACATAAAAAAATAGAATATACGTAATTAAAACAAAAAACAGTTAAAATTATAAAAAATAACGATTCTCCGAAATAATTAGTATACTTGAGTCACTAATATTTATCTTATGGTTGTATTTCTCTTTCCTGTTCCATTATTAACTTATACATACTTATTCATTCATGCTCTTATGTATCATACTCCTGTCCCCAAACAACACGTATTACTTTACTGGGGACAGTTAAACATGTATAAAAAAATGTAATATTCAATGTAATATGTATGTTATACTTTTATTTTTATTGAAAATAAAAATAAAAATATTAGAGAATGAATATTGAAATCTTTTAATATTATAAAAATATTAAAAGATTTCAAATTTAAAAAAAGGACACCATAAATTCATCGATATCCACTCGGGTACCGTTTTGATTTTTAATTGATTTTCCTTGAAAACAGCTGCTAAACCAGGCTGGCAATTGATTGACAATGTGAAACATAAAAGGACAAATCGGCGAAGAAGTTAATACGGTGTAAAAATGCTCCGTTACGAATTCGCCAAAATTTTTAATTTTTAAAAAAGACCACAGGACGAGCTAATAGGCTGGTATTTTCATCATACTGATGTTTACAACCCACGCGGCACTTATTCGTCATTGAAACATTATGCTATGAATACACTGTTCGCCATTTTCATAAAATACGCCCACTTTGTTCTCAAATATTCGTTTTATGAGACGAACATTTAAGATAAGGCACGTTTTATTTTCAATCCCCAAACCACCGTACCTTTCGAGTATTTATTGAATTGCGTGGTGCGTCAATAGATTTATACTTTATTGATTTTTGGAATCATTTTTCGATTCCCTGTCAACGTGAACATTGTTCATTGTAAAACCTTTCGAAATATATTACTCGCTTATAAACTGAAGTCTTTACTTAACCATTTATTGCCCAAGCCGCTATTAAAATCAGTTGGTACCGAAATAACCTATTACCAGTGGTACAATATAATCAAAAATAATATTCCCCAAAGGTTTCATTATTTGTGTTATTTATGCCATGTAATATGATATAAATTTTGATTTATCGTCAAAGTATAACTTTTCGTCAAATCTGTCATTACTTGTAGGATATTTGTAACTATAAAATGTCAGTTTTTCCATTTCATTAAATTTATGATTAAATGATGTAACTGGTGACTTAATAATAATACTTTGATATTTCATCATATACCGAATGATTTTTATTTTTTTACAGAGATTTTTGAATAACTGATCATATATGTACGAACACTATTTATAATGTGAGATTTAATACTATCAGTGCAACATATTTGCATTCAAGTAATTATATATCTTTCGGTATCTCTTATAGTAATTTTCCATATTACCAGTACCCTAGATTATTTAACCGGTCTTGTATAATAAATTACACTTTTTATCACGCAATATATTGTGTCAAATGAAATGAAGAATAGAATATCTTAGTTGATTAGTATCAACAGAATCACAAAACAGGAAAGTGCAGAACTTTGTCTTGACAATTTTTGATCTCAAAGGAAAATATTTTTTTATAAAAGTATATTAGTTTTCTCATTTCGTCGTTGTTTTCTAATAAGTGATTGAGGAATTTTCTTAATTTATTGTATTTTTCAAGATAAATTATTCAAATTTAATACAAGTCCACATATATTTTAATTATTATCCACATTCACTAACTTAATCCATCGAGATAACCAGCGGCGATCCTTCACCCTTCAGTGGCTTCAACATACTTATTTAATATCTGTACATATCTGTTTTAATTAGGTCTCAACAGAAACGTTACATATTGCAGAAGGTTCCAAGATGTAACTTCCATAATTTTTTTTTATATAAACATTTCTTTATTTTTTTTAAAGAATCTCAACAGTACAATATATTATAATGACATAATGTATTGAATAGTTGGTAGACTATTTATAGAGATCCACGGCATATTAAGTCAAAGCAAAACAGAAATAAAAAAACAAAGGAATCCAGAAAGGACAAAAGCAAAACCTTAAGAAAGAAGAGAAAAAATACATAAAATAGAGAGATAGGAGTGGGAGTGGGAAGGGGAAGTGGAGTGGGGTGTATGTGATTGTGGTCGAGTGGAGTGTGTGTGTATACTGTGTATGTGGTGAAGATATGGAGTTATGTGCAAAGAGTGATGAAAGTTTGGCTGGGGTGCGTGTATGGCAGTGGTCGATCTAAGTCAGTCCGGTGAAGACATAGAAACAAGTAATATAGGCGGTTTAAATACGATTAATTAATTAAAATACATACACATATAAACATGCTAACTCGGTTGTGTTGAAATTATTTATATTTTCTTAAGAATATGGTAAATATAATATTTTGAAATATAATGCACTCTACAGCTGTTAATTTATATTTTCAGTTGATATTTAATCCGTGAAAAGGCGCGGCCTAAAATGTTACACAGATGCTCATGCTATTTAAATCCTATTTTTTAAATAAGGGCAATATTTTATTTAAATGAAAAAATGGTTATAATAAATTATATGCATTTGGTTACGTATTAATAGTATTTAATTAAAACAAATTAACATAAAATGCAGCCTCATGCATAAATCAAAAGTCTTCTTATCTTTGGCCTTAACTTTTGGCACACGTTAGTTTCCATATTAAGAAAAGGTACAAACCGCTTTATTTGGAACTTTAGATCTGTACAAATGTTCTGCATGTATGATTTTCGTGAAATATGTGGTTTTACAATCTCCAAAGCCACACCTTTTAGGAATACACGTCTTTCAATATAAGTTTGTTTTGTATGTATACATTTGGAAATTTTGCTACCCAAATATGTGAATTCTTTTACTTGTTTGATAGCGACGCCACATTTGTCAACACCTCTTCTCTTCCAGCAACCATGCACTTTGTTTGGTCTTTGTTTATTTTCATGTTGTATTTATCTGCCAAAATATTTTCCTTCTTTCTCAGAGCCTCGTTCAATTCTTTTTCTGACTCCGCAAGCAGTGCAATATTGTCGGCATATCTGATCATGTCAATTTTTTGTCCTTGGATTATCACGCCACCGGGCCAATCTCCCATTTTTTCTCTCACCTCGTCGATAGCCTGTTGCGTGTGGCAATTGAACAATTCTGGTGACATCGAGGAACCCTGTCTTACTCCCTGGCCAACACTTGCCTCAGCACTGCTGTCTCCATGTGTTATTACAGCGGTTTCATTTTTATTTAAGCTCCATATGTGCGTCTATCTTTGAAGCTTAGTCGTATTTTGTTGAGCATTTTAAAAAGTTGCTTCCAGTCTACCTTATCGAAGGCTTTTTCCGTGCCTATAAAAGCCACGTGTGTCTTTATTTTTCCTTATTCGTTTTTCTAGAATAAGTCTTACACTAAGAATTGCGTCTGTTGTGCCTGTTCCTCTTCTAAAGCCAAATTAATCATCCGAAAGTACACCTTCAATCTACTCTTTCCACTCTTTTCATAATTGTTAGTTAGTACCTTTGATGTATGCGATATCAGACTTAAGGTTTTATGCTGCTCACATTCAGTTGTGTCAGGTTTCTTTGGTAGTGTTTTTATTAGGCATTTAGTGAAATCCTTAGGTATTTCTCCTGTGTCATATATTTTGCAGACAAGTCTGTATAGTGTGTCGATTTGCCGCTGCCTGCATTTTCAAGCAGTTTTGATGAAATATTATTTATTCCTGGTGTTTTATTATCTTTCAATATTGAGATGGCAGTGTCAAATACACTTCACGAAATAGCATCTCCATTGTTTTCTGGATCTGATTCTGTTTCTATAGCATCATTCCCAGCAATTGTATTCTCTCCTTTGTAAAGTTCTTTCAGATATGTTTTCCATCTTTGTACAATACATTCGTCTTATAAGGATTACGTGATATAAAAACCAGTAAGAGGCAATGAAGAGGGACCCATCATACATCCAGCGCCGTTTAGCCAGTGAGAGGCAGAGAAGATAGCAGCCTGGGCGAAAACTATCCTATCCTAAAGCAGGGGCCTGGAAGTGCAATCTACTATATCCTCTATAGCGCCATCAGCAGGATGACGCATACCTTCAATCGGCCAGACACCGTACCAGCAGGAAGACCAGAGCCACGACGAGGATTAATGTTAAGGTAGACTGTTTTTTTATTTAAGTTGAACAACAATATTTTTTATGTATATGTATGTTCTAAGAACACAGTTACTGGAATTTGTCCTAAAAGGGATGATTAATTAATTAAGATAAATAATAGAAGTCTCACAGCCGTTCAGTCAAAGTTATGCATATACGTTAAAATAATTCTTAAGAATTTCATGTTTTCATCAAAAAGTATATTGCTTATTACTACACTTGAAAATTATTTTAAGAAAATTATAAATCATTACCTGCTGCAAAAATCTATGTATAATTTTTCATAACAAAAGTCTACAGATGTCTCTAGCATAATCTATTCAAATAAACGAAAGAGTCTCAGATCAGAATATATATAGAACTTTATATTGTGTGGATATTCTTACGATTGAATTGGTGAACGTTGCATTTTGTAGAGTGTTCTATTAAGCCAGCTCGTACAGATTGTAATCCCCGGGCCATAATATTTAAAGACTTCCACACATGTTTCTCATATTCATAGCTTCATCTCTGTGAGACTTCTATAATTTATCTTAATAAGAATTCTTGTTTAGCTCGTGGTAATTTCAAATTTATACTTACATATATAATCGTCTAGATATACATTCGTGTTTTCATGATCCGCCAGTTTCTTCTCATGCGGCCATAATAATTTTTTTGTGCCAGCTAGGAAGTTGGACCGTGAGGTGGTTGACTACTAATGAAAGGAGTAGAGTCATTTTTATCATATGGCTCCCAAAGTAGGGGGCTCAGAACTCTACTCAAAGTGATGTACTTGATGATCCAATCAAAGTCCAACCGAGTGCAGTGAATCCGGTTGAGTGGTAGCAAGATTGAACTCCGATTTTCAATCCTTAAGATGAACGTCATTATCATTTAACTATACAATCTCTCAGCGAACTTCCGAGACGAGTATGGTTTTCTAGACGGAGTGTACCTTCTATTTTTATATTTTCATTAAAATGATTATCTTTGAAAAGATTTGTTGTTATACCATTAATACTGGTCTATTACCACACAAGATTAGGAAAAATTTTGAGTGCAGTATTCTTTAATGCTTACTAATTAAGTCTCTTTATCTTTAGTAAAAATTTTTTATTCATTCTTGTTCTTGTTTTATTCTTAACATGCCTAAATTTTTATGCTTACTCATTAAGTCTCTTTTTGTCTTGTTTAAATTTTTTTATTCTTTCTTGTTGTATCTTTCTTAACATGCCTTATTTTATTTCATAACATATTTATCATTATTAACACGTTTCTAAAAGTGGAGACCTATAATTGGCCATCTATATTATATTATTATATGAATGAATGTTTTATATGCCTCTTTGTTGTGCTGTTCGTCTTCCGTGAAAATTACATATATATATATGTTAGTTCTAAATACTTTGGGGGTAACCCGCGTCAAATTTTGGTCGTCAGGACCAGTCGTCCGCCGACGTTTCGAATAGATCTCACCGTTCATCTTCAGGGCGCCTTGTCGATGAGCTGCTTCTCCAAAAAGCGTACAACCGTTTGGGTCCGGAGCTCACCGTCAAGTGAAAGTTTGAAAAATTCTGCGTCAGGTGTTTGTGGAGGAGTGGGTTTCTACAGCGACGCCGTTAATGAGTTTTGCTCGGCTTCTAGTAATCCGTATATTTATTTTATTATCGTCATTATACAATGTTGAAAAGGTTGGATTTTCTAATTGCTTCGGTGTTTTCATCGTGATTTCTGGTTTATTATTATTATTATTAGAAATTTGATTATTATTAATAAGAATGTTACTCCATGCGGTTGGAAGTCAAATGCTATCGTCTCTGTTGTTCATTATATTACTATTTCTTTTATTTATTTCAATTGCCGCTCTGTAGATTCTAAATGTTCCATTATTGAGGCTGGCAACTACTTTTGAATTGTCGAAGTCTATTTTATGATTCTCCGTTAGAGAATGGTGGACAAGGGAAGAAGTTAGTTTCCGATTTTTTTTATCTACGCGATGTTCAGAGACGCGTGCCGAGATTCTTCGGTTTGACCTACCTATGTAGGTTTTGTTACAGTCACCGCATGGTATTTCGTATACCCCGTGCGATTCTAGAGGTATTTTATCCTTCGGACTTCTTAAAAGTGACGAGATTTTATTATTCGTTCTAAAAACAGTGCGGACTTCTTCTTATATATACATATATATATATAAACCTACATTTTTAAATAGAGAGGGAGAGGAAAAATATTTTTTAATAAAAAAAGGTTGAGAAGAAAAATTATTTTTATTAAAGATTTTAATAAGGAACATAACATAATAGGACCATTTTAGAAAATTTTAATAAAAAGTCATATTAAAAAAAATACGAAACCTCTAATTTTTCCGATTTTGCCCCGGGAGTTGTACAAAACTTACACTGAAACTCGTCTAGCTCCGCAAGCCCTCAGCCTGTACAATCTTCATGATCCCAAAAATGTGCTTAGGTTTTCACGGCCGTTCAGAATCTTCTGTGTATAGTTTTCTAGGATATTGTGCCGTGTATATGTGACTTCTCTGGCCGACGTTTCGGATCCCATTGCAGGGTCCATCATCAGGGCTGATGTCCATCATCACGGCAGAATATCCCAGAAAACTATTCACAGAAGCTTCATGAACCCATTCTCGCTAAAGCCGATATTTTACCATATATTTCTTTTGATTACTTTTAATACTTCTCTTCTATTTTATATGATTTTAGTATTTCTCTTTTGTTTTATATAATATTTTTAATGTGTGTATTTTCTTTTATATGGAATGTGTGAGATTACACGAACCTCCCCACATTCTGGAATAAAGCTTTATTTATTTTATTTATTTATTTATTTACACCCAGTGCATTGCACCCAGCCTTCATTGAAATGGCTTGCACCGTATTCTTCTTGACAATACAAGCAAAGATCGCTTTTCGTTGTTCTTTCTTTTGCTGGGGGAGTTCTTGGATGTTTCTCATCTTTCTGATCATTAAATGTCGGTTGCTATTTTTTATTTTGCAACAGGTCAGGTTATTATTTTTTATATGGAGATGGGGTAATTATTGCTGTTTTACCTCTGTGGTGGTGTGGTCTTTGTTGAACCGTCTTGATTCTGGGAATTAGCATAATATCAACTGGAGACACCAAAAAAGTTGGCATCTGTTCAATTTGTGACACAATGGAAATTTTGACATTTGGTTAAATTGTGGTGCATTGGAAGTTAATGGCAACTGATCAATTTGTAATGCAATGGAGGTTGCTGGCATCTCATTAATTTGCGGTGCAGTAAAGGTTGAATATATCGGATCTTGATTTTGGCAGTTACCTTCTTTCTAGAATTGACCCTTCTCGCTCCCTTATATCTATTTTTTTATATTTCGTCGAATACGTTCCGGTTTGTAGGGAAAATACCAAGTTTCTTCTGCTTTCAAGTAACCCATAGTTCCATTAACTATGTACACTCAGAATTGCTCTCTTCATTTTTTCTTCATCCCAGTCTTTTCTAATAGTCTTTCTTTCGTAATCACGTGACATATTTTGAACCTCTGTAAATAAAAATAAAGAAGTTTTAATGAAAAACTTCCGGATCAAAATCGTTTACAGGCCTTCGCAAATCGCTTTTACCCCGTACGGTTTTGTCCCCAGATGCATGTAGACACATTTTCTTTCATAGACATGAATATAAATATAAATTATCTGACAAAATATACGTAATTTTAAGAAAAATGCACATGAAATAAAAAAGATAACACTTCATTCACCTGCAAAGTATAGAAACTTCACTATTCACTATTCCAAACAACATCAGGGCACCGAAATTTTTAAAAATATTGTGACTCGCTGATGCGCAGTCAAGCGATGACAGTTCTATGTTGACTGTCTCTTAATATTGCGACCTGCCCTAGGCGATAGGGGGTGGTAATATTTAAATTTTAAGATTACTGTGGTTACGTTTTTGCCCAGGTATACGGTTTTGGACGGGTTTCTCCTACATGTTACCGTACCGAAACGTAGGCTTGGCATCCAGCTTTATACTTTCAAACTGAGATGAACGGTAGTGCTATAAAAAAAAATTGGCGGAACGCTGAAACGAGTCAGAAATCCTCGGTCACCGACTAGATCACCAAGCGGTTTACTCGACAACTACACGAGCAAGTCATTCCAATGTATTCGACTCGAACGTCTTCCGGGTTTGATAGCGTTTGCAGGATATTTTTATTATTCTAACTACCACGCAACAGCCAGCATTACGTTCAGAAATTTGTTCATCCTCACCCTATCGACCAAATATTCTCCACATTTACCTACGCCTTAGCAATCGCATTTCCATCGCCTACAGTATTTCTTCATTCGTTTTTCAAAATAAAATGTACAATATAACCATTCTGCGTAGAGGGATATTATAAGATGCGAGTCCCGCAGAAGTATGTATAGACAGATATATACGCAAACATTTTTAACGAAGGACGGCGCATTCAAATTTTCCGGATGTTGTCATGAGATTTCTGTTGAAATCTACCTTGAAGTCTAAAGCGTATGCAATATTAATTGACAAACTTTATTAACCCTAGATAGCCAACGTTCGGGCGTACCCCATTAAAGCTAACTATCCGTCGAAACGCCGGGTACTTGAAAAATTACATTTTTTGCAAAATATATCAACTTTATGCACGTGGTATTTTACATTATCATTAATTAAAAGGTTTTTCAATAAAAATACGTATTATAAATTGAACTTTACTTATTTATTTAAGAACTACAGTAAAATTTCTAAAACTTCTGAAATAAAAGATCTTTATTTTTTCATAAACTTTAACATGCAAAATCAACTAGAAAAATTAATATACTGTTCTATGTTTTGGTATTTAATGATACGTAAGATTATATAAAAAAGTAATTATATTATAAAAGTTTTTATATTTAGCGCATGTGGTACAAAAATCAATCTTCACAAATCGCTACCTTACATTTGGCACAAATAATTTTAGTCATACCTGCGCTTTTTCTTGTAGTGGCACTTCCCGCACGTTTTTCTTTTATGATCTTGTTCAATTCAATTATTGATTCAAAGAAGTTGATAACTCTTTTTTTATTTTTCGATTCTTGAAAAAGAGCTTGTCCTGATATTGCTAGTCTTGACTAATGGATAGTTGTGCTGAAAGAACGCTCCTGATTTTATATTTCATTTTTGCGTAGGCATTGTTGTTTTTACCAATGTTGGTATTCTTGGTATAAAACTAAACTAAAATAAAACTTGGTATAAAACTTCTTTATTCAAGGCTTCAAAAGTCGAAAATGTAGTGCTTTTATAAATTCTTTGCGTGGAACTAATGTCTTGCCCGGTGGTAGACTAAACAAATCGGTTTTTACCACGTATGTTCTCTTGAGGCAGTTGAATGATGCTGGTCTGTGAGGGAGGCATCTGGAAGAGTACTGGAGATTCTTGTAGGAACTTATTCCACAGTTAGAGATAAGTCTCGAGGTGTACTCATTTGACTTTCTTCGAAATTAGATGGCTCATAATTTTCGTCACTTTGGAAATCGTCTTCCAATTTTCCGTCTCACTGGTGGACGCATCATTTTGGTCTTCGGAAGTATACTCTTGGTTTACATTTTCGATATTGCATCATTATTTAATGGCAAAAGTCCATAACAAACGCAACTTACGTCAAAAATATACACGCACACTCAAACGAAAAAACTAACGGTAAAGCTAACCATCCGTCGAAACGACGGGCAAAGTTCAAGTATCTCGAGATCTATAACACTATCTGCCCGATACGTGTGCGACATTGCAGCGACCTCACTGGTGACCGAGTTGGCTATCTAAGACAAAACATTTGGATCCACCATTAAACAGAGACTGCTATTTTTCTTTACGATGCCCATCGATCCGACGGAGGTTAGCTTTCTAGGGTTAAGGAACTCGTTTAATCCTCATCTGACGGAGAAGTGTTGATGCTGTGAGTAAGGGAGTAGACAGACATGCGGATTGTTTTAATTGCCAATTATAAGTTGTGGTAATTAAATTGTCAATATGAGTTTATCCGTCACGTCATAAGCTGCAAAATAAATTATTTTCTCTTAATCTTATATCCAATTTAAAATTAGCGTTGCTTAATTTTCATACCTTGTTCCGTATGTGAGTTGTATTTTTACTACCGCCATCTGGTGGTTGAAATTTTGTCATTCCCATACACTATTACAGATGTCGCCGTTGATATCTATATTTTTGATACATTCATATCTTATATTGGACAAAGGTTTTTAAGTCTCTTAGAATCAGGTTAGGTAACAATTATACAAACATAGCGGACGTGTTTGGTTCTGGCCTGTCACAGTATAGGGGCGCGATACTGAGAGCGCTTCATTCCGCCATAATGTAAATTATATACACTTTCTTTTTTTTGTTTTTCTCTCTGTTTATATTATTTTTGCAAATAACTGTTATATACCTACATATGTAAAAGCCTATTTAGGCGTAAATGAATGAATAAATAAATAAATAAATAAATAAATCTACATTTAATTAAAGTAATACATCACATTTAAAACAATTGAGTCTAACTTAGAGGGTAAACTAGAGATGTCTAAGTCAGATTTTATGAAAAATTAGACGGTTGTGTACTTGTATATGTGTACAGAAAAAATTATTCCTAATTTTTTGTTATATCTAACTTAACTCAATTAATAAATTAAGCTATGGTCTTATTTCACCCAGAGTGTAAAGTCTCGTGCTTCTAGCTACGACACACCTTGATAATCAATCAATCAAATAAATATATCAATCATCGATCAATCAATTCAATTCAATTCAATTCAATATATATAAAAAGAAAGTTTTCTTAACAACCAGATACTACCTCCCCCTTCTGGTTATGGTGGTAGCATCGAAAGTATGCAAGTTTGGTGGGGGTGGCTGAGCGTGAGTGGGAGTGGGTGACGAAAATAAGCTTTCTAGCACATTGTTTTGTTATGGAAAGGCCGCAAATGCTTCAGATTGTTCCAGAATGGTCCCGCCGACTGCGTCGGTAAGTCTAGAAGGTTCCGGAAAAATCCACTCTAGAAAGTTCTGGAAGGAAAACGTTCTAGAAAATTCCCAAAAGTTCTATAAAGTTCCAAACTAAGTGGCGGAGTGTGCCGGTGAGTCAAAAACGTTTCAGAATTTCCGGTAACGATCTAGAAAGTTCTGGAAGGGGAGTGTTCTAGAAGGTTTCCGAATGTTCTATGAGGTTCTAAACTTAGAGGTGAGTCTAGATACATAGTTCCAGAATGTTCGATAAAGGTCTAGAAAGTTCTGATGGCGGTGTGTTTGTGACTCTATAAGGTTCCAGACCGTGCGATATAGTTCAAGAATGTTCTGGATAGAGAAAGTTCTAGAAGATACCTGAAAGTTCTCTAACATTCCAAACAGCATGGCGGAGTGCGTTTGTGAGTCTAGGAGGTTCCAGAACATACGATAAAGCTATAGAAATTTCTGGAAGGAGAATGATCTAGAAGATTACTAAAAGTTCTATAAGGTTCCAAACTGAGTAGCGGAGTGTGTTGGTGTGTCCAGAAGGTTCCAGAACGTTCATGAAAGTTCTCGAATGCTTTAGAAGTTTCTGAAAACAGAAAGTTCAAGAAGTTTCTATAAGGTTTCAAACTGAGTGGCGGAGTATGCCGGTGAGTATAGATTCTATATTTCTTTATTCTATAGGTTCTAGAAGTGATGCGATAAAGCTGTAGAAAGTTCTGAAAAGAGAACGTTCTAGAAAATTCCCAAAAGTTTTATAAGGTTGTAAACTGAGTGCAGAATTTGTCACTGAGACCAGAAGATTCCAGAACGTTAGAAGAAGCTCTAGAAAGTTCTGGAAGGAGAACGCTCTAGAAAATATCCGAGGGTTCTGTAAGGTTCCAAACAATGAGACGGAGTGTGTTGGTGACTGTAGAAGGTCCCAGAAGATTTGATAAAGTTCAGGAAGGAGAACGTTCTAGAAGATTCTTTATTATTCTAAAGAAAGTTTTCTAAGTTCCAAACAGTGTGGTGGAGTGTATCTGGGGGTCTAAAAGGTTCCGGAAAGTTTATGAAGGTTGTCGAATGCTTTGGAAGGTTCTGGAAAGACAAGATCAAGAAGGTTCTAAAAGGTTCCAAACTGAGTGTCCTAGTATGTCGGTGAGTCTAGATGGTTCCAGAATGTTCGACAAAGCTCTAGAAAGTTCTGGAAGATTTCCGAAAGCTCTGTAAGGTTTTAAACTGAGTGTGGGGGTGCGTCGGTGAGTCTAGAGGTTCTAGAAAGAATTGAAATGCTCTAGAAGGTTCGGGAAAGAGAAAGTTTTAGAAGACGCCAGAAAGTTCTATAGGATTTCGGAATGCTCTCGAAAGTTTTGGAAGGTTCTCTCTAGAGTGTTATGATTGTGCGCTAAAATATCTATTAATATTTTGGTAAAGCGAAGGCGGTCCAGCAAGGCAAATCAATCACAGGTGCTGAACTCAGCAAAAAAGAAACGGCAACACAATTCTATGTACCTATACCGAATTATGGTCCCGAGCGAAGCCGGGCCAGTCAGCTAGTATTAGGTTAAATTTGCCGCGCAGCGGCTAGTACAGACGATAGCCAATTGCAGATGCCAATGGCCGCGCAGCAGCTACTTACTGCCTCGCGGTCGCCATTGTAACCGCCTGCAGGGCCTAGCAGCAAGCAATTGGCGATAGCCCCTTCATTACAAATCAAATAAAATGATGAAATATTTACTGAAACTGAAGGCGATGTGATGATGATGAAGATATTATGCTGATGGTGTATGTTATTACTTAAAACAACTACTTATTTTTTTGTATGGTAATTTAATTTTACCTATAATAAAATAAATTTATAGGAAATCAAGTCATACGTTCTTTAAAGTGTCAACAAAAATATTCAAAAATGGCTACAAAGCGGACTTTTTAATGTGATAATTCTCTCCTATTTCGCTTTTGAAAGTTACATTTACAAAACATTATTAAGCCTTACAGGTACATCCTGCAAGAATAAGGCTGTTGGTAAGTAATGCTATATTTACATCCTCAAAGCATTCTTGAGCAATTTATATACCTAAATAAAAAAGACTCTTGGAACTGTGAAGTTGAAAATCAAATTTAACTTTCTAGTATTAAGGGATTATGGAGATAATAAATTTGCATGCATTAATGTAGACGGAGTTTCTATTACGTCCCCCCAACGCGCGCCGCGGCGCCGACGCCGGCGTTGACGGCCACGGCTCACTGTTTGCTCGTGCGGAAGTCAGATTATAGCGTTCTTGTACATTCTCAACTTTTATAATTCGGGGTATCGCCCTAAGGTTAAAAGTATTATTTCATTTTTATCAGATGAAAAAACCATAAAATTAAAATAAAATAATAGGTATTCATGTATTTGTTTAGTTTTTAATAATTCACAAACAATGAAAAACACATGACATTATAATACAATTGGTTTAAATGATTTTCATCACTTAAATGTGAATAAATTCAGCAAACATAGAGATAAAAGTAAAGGCTAAATTATATTTAAAAAAAAATTAAAAGCGTGCTTTTTTGAAAAATTATTAAAAATTAGAACATATTTGCTGCGATCACATTATACGCGTGTGTTAATAAAATCAAAAGCGTGGGACGCTTGCTTTTGTTCACGCGGAGAATGAGTGATTGTTGAAGCGACTGTTGGGGTATGAGAAAAAGCGCTCCACGATTTTAATTTTATCGACATACCCATTTTCTGTGATCGCTCTTAGATACACCATTCAGATATTTTGCAAAACATTGAAGAATTGACCCAAATTTCAAGGTTAACCTTAGAACTTAAATGCCACTGTTAAATTCGGAAATATCACGTGGCATTAAAAATATCACTTTTAAAACAGATGTCACTGGCATGCACAGTGTCCTAGAATGGGGTTCGAACCACCAACCATTGGATCACTAGGCGAGAGTCATAAACATTACACCAACATGCTAAGATTAATGAGTGCTTATTGTATTTTCATTAGTTATTCGTCTCCTACCAGAGCGATTGCTGATCAGGAAATGGGTTAAATAGTTATTTCAAGATTTCTTGCTAACACACGAATAAAATTTAATAAAAAAAGTAAAAAACCATATATTGAGTGAATAAACAAGTTGATAAAGGGATGATTTTTACTAAGAACCTGGTAAGTAAATAATATTTATTTTCTTTGATTTACAAATACATAATAAATGCTCAGATGTTCCCAAATATCACCTATTTGGCAAAGTATTATAGAATATTTATAATGTATATAGAATACAATTTACCATTGTTTTAATACAGTACAAAAAATTTTAACATTTATTTAATTTAATTGAGTTGATCGATGAAACTGATTTTATTTTATAAATATTTTTTTATATTATCTTCAAGTTTATACGTTAAAAAAATTGTTTGAAAAGAAGGATTTCTAAAAATAAATATTTTAAAACTAAACTAAACTTCATTTCGCAATAGTTAACTTTTATCTATATATAAGAAAGATGGCATAATTTTCCTGTTAATTACAACATAAAAAATTAAAAAACAGTGTTTTTCGTAATGAGATAATAATTATAAAAATATTCACACAGATATGCTGATCGACCTCTAATTGAGATGTAAATGAAAATGTTAATTTCACTTTTAAAAATGACATATTTAAATATTCTTCGTTCATTTTATCAAACGAGTTCTGTGTTGCTTTGAATATTCAGGTATTACGCGAATATTCACTGAAACCTAAATGGATTCAATTCAGAATATTTGAAACATCCCTACTATCTATTTATTTGTCTTCCAGGCATTTTTTTTAAACAAATTCTCTCACTTTTTTACCTTTTATTATTTATTATCTTTATATTGTTATAATGCATTACTGTTTCCACTTTTTCTCCATCTTGCCTAATAAACTTTATTACAAATGTTTCCATTTCATCTTATAAACATGAACATATTTATAAAAACATACGCAATTTATTTTTTCAAATTAATTCAATATTTATGCACGATACTAGGCATGTTTACCCGTGTAATGTGGATCCGTTAAATATTTCAACTCAAAGACTCATTTCCAGAACATGCTTACACCAAGTGTATTAACATGTAATAAAAAATGTTCAAATAAATAAACATGTTGATAAATTCAATGTTATTTTCAAATGGTAGATGGGGGTTTGATGCCATGATCTTATGAAATTTGATGTATTTGAATCTCAAAAGACCACCAAAATTATCTGTATTGACATTTCTTAGAGGTTTTTTTAATTTTGTGGTGACATTATTAATATTATCAATAGAAATAAACTTTGTTTTCACCACTTTTATACTGAAAATATCAACATTTCGGAGCCCATGGCCCCTTCGTCAGGATACAATTATATACCTACTAACAAAATTTAATTTAAAAATCGAAGTAATAAAGTATCTTATTAATATAAAGTTCTTTATTATTATTCATTTTCCGTATATAACTTTTTCATATTTTGATTGTCTATACTTCGATTTTTAAATTTATCTTTGTTACTATACAATTGTATTCTGATGAAGGTACCATGGGCTCTGAAACATGTTGATATTTTCAATTAAAAAAGTGGTGAAAACAAAGTTTATTTCTATTAATTATAAAATATATTTATTTATTTATATTTTTTTGGATAGTACATCAGAATGCTAATAACCTACCCCTAGAAATGCATGGCGAAATTAATGATTCGCTTAAGTAAACCTTTTGGGCGCCTAACTTAACCGTTAGGTATTGATAATACTCGACTCTACGCGTATATTGAGAGTATATATATTATGCCAGCGCGCACCCATACGGTACTAGCACAGTACACTTTCAAGAGCGAATATAAAAAATATGTCATGAAAGTAGGTATACTTGATTTATGCGCAATACTCGAGTATATAGTTTCAATCTCATCGGGTAATATAAAGGTTCAGAAACTATACTAGGCTAGTACGCATTTAGCAAAATCAATGGACTATCAATCTTAGACTTTTGAATATTTGAATGAGATATTGTAAACTTGCTTTAAATTAGTTTCACTTGAATACAGCTATAAAAAATGGGATTTTAATATATCTTTTAGTTGTTTTATAGTATATATCACGGGCAAACTGACAAAACCTGTCTTTAACTGGACAAATTAAACAATACATGTTGAAGTAACAACAATATTTTATTAAGAAATTTGTTTTAATTATTATAAACTTATGCCTAAATAATATAATGAAGGTATCTGAATATCTTTTCAATTTATAGTGAACAGTGTATTAATTAAATTATTTATTTTGCTTTATTTTTATTAATAAAAATATTGTATGCTAAATTGTTTCCTTGTGCTGAATTAAAACTAATAAGTGAATCCATTACCGTACATATCGCATATACCTATTAAATATATAATTCTTTACGTAACAATGTCCGTCACCAACGCTATCCGAATTATCAAATAATAATGTGATGATATATAATAATGAGATGTAAAGAGCATAGTTCTCTTTTTAATAATGTCCATCACTGACGTTATCAAGACGTTACTCTAAATAGCACTGTTCTCCCAGCACTAACTGGTGACTTAAATATATAACAAAAGCACATAATGTTTGATGGGTAATAGCTAGTTTAAAATAAATAATATATAAGCAGGTATAATTGTAGTTTAAGGGTTTGAAAATCTTATAATTAATTTTAATCAATAAGATAAACTATTGCCGTTTGTATCGGACTCCGAATTCTCATTTAAATCTAAATTTAAATTAAAAATTTTATCCCGGTTCACTGCTTCCTTTTGCTCCTACCTCTCTCCTCGCCCTCGTCCCCCTGTATGACGTTTAACTGTATTCGATTGTTTCCTGTTTCTAAATTTGAAACTACGTGTGAAATTTAGGATCTGTTTGTTATTCGGGCCTCATGTGTGTCGTATCTAACGTAAGCTGTGAGCAGTGAGCAGGCGCTGTCAGCTGTCAACAATTGTACTGTAACCACAAATTGTACGGACAGTCACCACTGTGTATCCGCTGGATACCGGCCAATTCACAGTTCGCGTTTGATTTCTGTCAAAGACATTTATTTCTCTGTATCCACGATCGAATAAATATTTCTGTTATGGTTAGCCACGCTTTTTTGCAAAAACAAAATCTAACTTTCTGACGAATTGGCATAAATTTTCCAAGTAGTTAAACAAAATTTTTTGAACCGAAATTACTACATTGAGGAATATTATTTTTTTCTAAAGCCTCAATATTTTTTCAATATCTCTTAATTGAACAAAAATAATTTATTTTCATTTTCAAAAAAAATACATTTTTATTTTTTTGCAAAGCATAGCATAGCACATCTATGATATTTATGATAAATTAGAAAATTATTCAGAAAAAAATCAAGTATCGAAATTATATATGGTTACACCTGAATACGAGACCAGAACTTTTTATTCGTGGAACTGTGAAACAAATTTTGCTACGTTGACTATTTGGGAATACGAAAAGATACCTGCAATACACGTAGTCTTATGTCAATGATATAGCTTTATTTCATATCCAAATTGCTATCAGATTAATAATATTCAATAAATAAAAAAATCTTTGAGTAATACTTGCTAGGTGATGCCAGAAAAAATCAATGTATTCTTTATTAAATCTCGAATACTTTATTTATAATACAGGTATTAGTTATAATAAGGTAAAGGTCAATTTTTTATCCATGGTGCTGTACAATCGGCCACTGACGAATCTGTTGCTAGGATGTAAGTATTTCTTGTTATTACAATTTAGTAGTACATAGATTTGTTTAAGTTTAATTATTTTATGGATAAGAAATAAAATAATATTAATTGAATCTTAATAAAAATAATGACTGTCAATGCCATCAGCTGAAACTAGTAGATGAAAAGAAAAAATTTTAGTTCAAACCGAACAGTAAGTATACTCTATTATACTAATACAATGCATAACCACCAATAAATATTAGAAAGTTTTCAAAATGGTTTGATAATAATTATTACCAATGCGTTAATTTACATTTATTTTAAAGAACTACACCCTGGCGCTGTGCGTAGTGTACCTACATAACTGATTGTATGGGTCACTAACGTAATGTTTGTTGTTGCATTATTGTCTAGCGTAAAGCGGTCATATATTTTTGTCTTATTCTGGCAAAGATATCGCTTACGCACTCCAGTGTGTGTATCAATACATAATACATTCTTGAAGTGCCATGACCGAAAAATCTACTAGAAACAAAATCATCACTATCCAATTGACGAAATTTATATGAACGTTTTAGTAACTGATTTTAAAGCCAGAGCGGAGATATCCTTTTAGTAAAATGCTTTTACTACACACAAACGTGCTTTCATAATCAATTAATTATTAAATGGACACTCTTTTCCAGATAATCATATTCAAACACGACGCTTAGTAAATTTGTCGTAGTTTTGTTTCTAATCCCCTCAAATTAATTACTTTACTATCTGAAATTTCTTTGAGGAAAGAATATAATATTTTTTTGATAAAAATATAGATGCGAACACGAAGTACGTGTCGCATCAATTTCTTACCATTTTCAAACTAAGCTAAAGGCTTTTGCTATGATTTACTGGTGTCCTGGAATGGGGCTCCAATCACCGACCACTATATCACTAGACGAGAATTATAACCACTACACCAACAATCAAGTCTTTAACTTACCTTTTTTAATCTGCTGCTGGTCGATGGGTGTGACCGAGAATTCTGATGATGAATAGTTTCGGCTCGTTATATCATCTTCTATAGGTTAGGTGGAGAAAAATCTATAATGTTTGAATAAATATTATTTTTATTCAAACTGGTGGGTACCTACATATAATTTTTTTTAATGAAATAAAATAAACGAAAATTGTACCTTTTTTTCTCCTATTTCAAAAAGGCTAAAGCATAAAGTATAAACTTGTTCCCGAGCTAAGTGGAAAGCTATATAAGTTGGCATTTAATTTTTTTCTGAGGACTTGTTTGTTTGGAGCTGAGGAATGGTTTGTGAAAACTTTACATACAATGTTGCTAAATAAATGTATGTTATTTACGTATATATTATTGTTAGTAAATTTATTTTTAATAAATTACTTGTTTGAATATAGAGAGATATAGAGTTTCCAATAAAAATAGCAAAAGAGGAATCACTTTTTCGAGTCATGCGAATGCAGTCACTCGGGTATGGAATGATTTGACGACTTTTATGTTTCCTTCTCATTATATTCCGAACCTTTGTGAAACTCTTAATAAGTATTCCCATCTCTTCCGCCCACAAAACTCACCCCACGGAAGATATAAATACCGCTCTACTGTGGGTGTTAATATTTAATAATACATTTTCGTAAAATTTGTGTTTTTATAAATTAATACTTAACAAGTCTTTCTTGGTAGAACCGACACTGTAATAATAAAAAAGGGTATTAATTTAAAAACTTGTCTCAGTCAGAGATTGCAAAGTATTGAAAAAAATACAAAATATTTTTTTTTATAATATTGCTCGCTTTCATAAAATATTTCTAAACGTGACTTGATATTCTGCTGAAGAATATTATTTTGAGGAGTTAAATAGTCTGAGAGAACGTATAAATTGGAACGGGCAGAGTAAGTGAGAATGGTTATATCCCGGAAGGCGCTGTTTCATTCCGTTGCATATAATTGATTCATTAAAATTATATTTACTCATAGCAACATAAAAGAATATCTGTATTTTTTAAAATAATTTTGTACAATTTTAAATCAGTGCGCATAAATGTATTAAAATTTTTCATATTATATATTACACACTGAAATCTGAAAAAAATAGATAAATTACAATCCTATATTTGGGAGTAGTAATATTCAATTAAAAAGCTTTCTTCTTATATTTTGTGTAGTTATTTTTAATATAAATAATTATTTTTAATACAAGGTTCTGTTTCCGACGGGAACACGCAAAAATAGGGGGTAATTCCACCGTTTAGGTCAGGTCAACCTGATGGCACCGATGTCGCAGATTCTCAGGCGAAAACGAAATCGTACAAAATTTCGTCGAGGTCGGCATTTCGGGAACCGACGTCGCCGACCTCTGTCTGTCGGCGAGATCACTATACTCATAATTCGACTCGCAGCTCTATGAGCAGTGGTCTCGCATTAAAAAATTAAATTCAATAGGTTTCATAACCTTTTTCTTAGTTTTTCATACTAATTTCACATATCATATTCATTTTTATTATATTCAATTAAATTCATAGTATTTTACGTACAAAAAATAAAAATGCGTCGAGCGCACTGGGCATTCCCAAAGGATTTTATTTATTAGTGCCCTCTGCGTGCTCGCGCTCACAATTTCCTATGATTCAAGCATAATATCAATTTTTTCAACATTTAATAATAGATTTTTCATGAAATTATGAGTAAGCCCTATCCTAGGTAGGTCAATAAACTTTTTTTATAAATATACAATATATATATAAAAATACAACAATAAACGGACCTTTTCAGGGCTGCCGGTTTTTTATCTTGGCCGACACAGGTGAAATTTCCATTTCATATTGAAAAATACAAACAATTTTTTTCAAATATAAAGTATATGTTTAATTAATCGAAGTACGTATAAGCCATTGTTTACGATAGAATTTTGCCATTTAAATGGAAGTTCGTTTATAGTTTTTCTACAGAAATAGTAGGGAAGGGAATTGACGAATTCCTTAAAAGTGTATTTCACCGCCTCATCAGATTTGAATTTTTTCCTTTGTAAAAAGTTATCCAATATTCAAAAAAAAAATTCAAACAGTAGGCGGAAGATCTGGCGAGTAGGGTGGGTGGCGGAGAGTTTCTAGTCAAAGCTCCTGTAATTTTAGGATGATCCGTTGATCAGTGTGTGGACGAGCGTTGTCGTGGAACAGAAGTGGACTTTACAAGTCTCGGTAGTTTGACAGCAGGCTTGTCCATCGTCGTTTTCAAATACGGTCACCAGCAGAGTCTTTTGATTCAATTTGCGTTTGGGACATTATTTGGCTGCCTTCCCTGTGTCTAATCATTGCAACATACGTTTCCGTTTATTACACAGGAATCATTTTTCGTCACAAGTGACAATCGAATTCGGAAATGCGTCATTTATGCGCCGAATCAACAAATTAAAGCAAGCCTCGACGCGAATTTGCGATGTCCTTCAGTGAGTTCATACGGTACTCACTTTACACTATCGGGGATTTTACAGCACCTTTTGCAGTAAGTTGGAAATTACTATAAAGGCCTGGAATAACCCAATAGGTTATGTAAACATCAACTATAAAAGAGATCGACCGGCTGCTGCGCACCAATTATATTATTGGAGTTATTTTGAAAAGCGATACGTGAACGACGATCCGACGCACGACCATGAATTATATTAGAGGCAAGTTGTAGAGCGGGTACTTTTCTAGCGCGAACCTGAGCGAAATAATTTGTATGAATTTAAGATCGGTGGTCCCATTAAATCGTGTCCAGTGATAAGTTAATTAATAAATCGACAATTTGTGTAGTTTTCTGGGATACTCTGCTATGTATATCTGGGATACTCTGTTATGTATATCTGGTTCACCATCAGCCCTGATGATAGACCCTACAATGGGATGCGAAACGTTGGGCAGAAAGGTCAGATGTACACGGCAGAATATTCCAAAAACTACACACAGAAGATTATGAACGGCCATAAAAATCTGAGAACATTTTTAATCGGCAATTAATTTCAAGTATTTAATTTGCCTCCCACAGTCATATACATATATATACATACCAGAAAGCAATTTCGCTATAAAGATCAACATTATAAGGCCTGCGGTAGAGACATAAAACATTTAAAATAAATAAACACTATTTTATCAATAAATTCATAATAAATAAATAAAATCATCATTTTTTGCATTATTGTGTAGGTACTCATATTATCTGTTACTTACCCTATTTTCATACGACTGATTTTTTACTCAACTTTAATATATGAGATTAATCACGAATGCCGTTTAGTTATTCCACGCTAAAATAAATCAACCCATCTTTTATTAAATCTGGAGTATGTCTTCGATACGACTAATAGTTGTATTATATATATTACATCTTGATGGTGACAAAATATTTGTTCGTAAACTAGATAGGTACCTAGATTTTTTATTTTGGAAAATATATTTTTCTAATTGATTCATATAATTTGTTTCAAACATCATAAATCTATGTTCTTAAAATTGCAACTTCACAATACCAAAATACACTTATGTACATATGTATGTTTTTAAATCTGGGAATGACTTGGATAACATTTCTTATGATAAAAATTTTTGATAAAAATCGATTTGAAATGTCAATTTAAAACAAATCTGGACCAGCGATTGTGAGTTTGAATGTTTTCTCAATATAATTACACAATGGAATTGAAATATTAGTCATATTATGATATCCTGTAGATGTAGCCTACATCTAATATCAAATAGATCTGTAAGCATTAGACCCGTATGCTTGTCAGATAAAAAAAATATCGATGTAACAGAGAAGCAAAAACTAATTGCTGAGGCACTGAACCAACCTGCACACGAGTTTAAGTTGAATTTCAGCGTATCCTGGTACTACAGTGTCAGTAAATGTTCGCAGAAGGCAGGACACATTAATCCTACGCCTTGCTGAGCCATTATATTGCCGGCTGCGGGACCAGGCTACTGAACCAGCGATAACCGCCTGGTGGTGGCAGCAGTCTCGTGGATCCAGGGATCGATGTTCCAGAGATGAATCCAAATACAGACCGAATAGTTTTTATGTGCCCCTTCAATTAATACTCTGTTTTAGAATTCATTTAAAACCCTTGGATTTAATTAAATTTATAATGAATTTATTAAAATCAACCGGTTTCGGGAAATACAGTTCAATTTCATCAGGATGGTAAAAAACTAATCCTTATCATAACCATATATTTAAATTTGGTTTAAAAACGTAATGATTTTGCAGTAAATATTAAAAAATATATTTAATTTCCGTTGTAGGTATCTACACATGTTACATTTTTTTATAAATTTTATTTGCAGGAGTCCAGCAATCAAAACACATATTGAGCACTCTTGCTACCAATCGCATTATAATTTATTTACATATAATTTTTAAAATATTTACCTGTATAATATATATTTTTTATATTTTATATATAATTATTAAAAAATATTTTAATTTCATTTTTTATAATGTAGTTGTAATTTTCGGACGTAGTTATTTGATATTTGATATCTTATGCTGTTAATAATAAATGTCTCACTTAAAGATTCACATATAAAGTTTAAAATAGTCGTAAAATTAAACCATTCATATAGTGTAATAGTAACGCATTTTTTCAGTAAGAGGGCGTTCTAGGTTCAACTAGAAATACATACAGATTTTTTTCTCTCCATTTATATTTCTAAGTGATTCATATAATAAGTTTAAAATAATAAAAAAAGCGTTGACATGAATCAACGCTTTTTTTATGGATTCGATTGTTTAAAAGCCTTCCACGTTGTATTTGTACATAAACAACTTTTGAAGTGTTAGTACTCAAAAATTAATGTTATCCGCGTTCACGTTTAGTTCGTTTACATAGTTTGGTTATTTTTGGTGGACACTAAATACATTTAAAACATACATTCAACTGAATTATTCTATACAATTCCACTATCACTATTTATTTCATTGTCATGGTGAGATGTCAAAGACAAAAGCCCTCATCACTCCTCGCTCGAGCAGCCACCCATATCACATTTATTCATAAAATAACCAACTATAACAATTATTTGCAAACTTGTCTGTGATCAACACAGAGACTTTAGTGAGATTGATTGGGCTCCATTTAAATTTTACGAGACAAAGAATTAATGAAATAAGATAATTAATTCGATAAATACGATTTACAAGAATATTGGATAATTATATCAAGAAGGAATTGAAATTTTTTTTTACATATTTTATAATTATATATAAAAAATTAAAAAATATATATTATATAGGTATGTGTTTTAAAAATTATATGTTAATAAATTATAATGCCTTTGGTAGCGTGAGTGCTCAATATGTGTTTTGATTGTTCATATGATTTATATGACATTACTAGACTCTTGCATTTATTTTATTTGCAAGGTTCTAGCATTTAAATTTAAACATTTTCCTACATACAACGAATAGTAAATATTTTTGTAATATTTACTGAAAAAAAAAAAGTTTTTAATCCAAATTTAAATTAATGGTTATGATAAGAATAAGTTTCTTATCATCCTGATGAAATTGAACTGTATATTCCGAAAACGGTTGATTTTAATAAACTCGAGTCATTATAAATTTGATTAAATCCAAGGGTGTTTAAGGAATTCTAAAACAGATAATTAAATTTATATATTGTTATATATTTTTTGGGGGACGCCTGTCCTAAATTAAAGTTTCATTTATTTTACGGCTGTCCACTCTGTCGTTCGTTGGAAACAAAACGCCGCGTCCACGAGCGGTAGTTTTCTATAACATTCCACCGGTACTTGAGGTTCGAAAAAACAGACCGCCTCTCTTCCAATATTCTTACATATCAATAAAAGTATTTTTAATAAGAAAAAAAAAAAAAAATAGCGCATGAAGTCTCAATGTGCAGGAGTAAATACAATATATTGTTTAAAATCATCTCTTTACATGAAAAAAAAAACGTTTGAAAATCATCAAAAAACGTATAGTTTTTGCATATTTAAAAGCCTATAATAACTTTGTTAATATTGAATATTTCTTAATTACCTTAATACGGATTCTAGATAATTAAGTAAACTTTTATTAATTAATACTTTGTTCGCCCTAGAACACTAAAAACGATTTTTTTGGCCGCGGCCTGTCGGTTAATGTTTATATTTTCTTAATTGTTGTGAATAATATTCAGTTTATTACTTTTATATAAGAAAAAAGATTTTATCTGAGTTGTCGCCCTTAAAAAATTGCAGTCTATCATATAAATTCTGATATAAATGAATAATAAAAAAAACACATTTTCGTAAAAAAATTCTGATAGATATAAATAAATAATAAAAACCCAAATTTTCGTAAAAAAAACGCCGAAATATGCATTTTCAGTGAATGTGCCGCCTTAATATTTAATTTTACGCCAAAAGTACCCATATTTCATGTTGTATAATGTATGCGTGATTCTTGAGAATATTATTTAGAAATTACTGAAAAAATATATGACATCGTAATCGATTCATGTGAAAATGTATTCAGCAGTTTATAAACCGAATCTCTAACCCTCGCACTCCTCAGAGATGCTAGCCGATGGCGTTTAACCCTGTATATAATACGATACCATATGAATTTTCAATAAAATTCTTCCCTCGGGGCAGATTCTTACGTAAAAAGTGGCTATCTCAGGAGCCGTCTCTACAAACACGCACACGAAAGGGTAAATATACCCCTACAAAATTTTCGATGTTATCTTCTGCGAGTTATGAGAGTCAACATACAGGACAATTTTATTCTCCCATGCTGCGGTACAGGGCTTTCTTTGTCTACGTATAACAAAATAATTCCAAATTAATTTATTAAAATATCTTACCTAATTAGAACCAACCGAATCACAAAGCAGGAAAATAGAGAACTTCGATTCTCAATATTCCAATTCTCGATATCAAAGGAAAATAATTTGTAAGAAAAGTTAAAGCTGGTTTTCTGGTTTCGCGTTGTTTTCCAATAATGTATCGGTGAATTTTCTTAAATCTTGTCTTTTCTCAAAGTTGGTTTCTCAGATTCAATAAAAGTACGCATACATTATTCTTTGTGATGTTTTTTAAAAAGTCCACATTCAACCGTCCGTGTCCACAGAAATAACGTGATTCCTTCACCCCTCAGTGGCTTCAACAGAATATACAATACGTACATACATCTCGTAAAAGATGCTTGTAGGAAATCTCGCAACATTCGGAAAACTTCATAGCTATATATCATATAAATTTATGATTATATATCGGCTAAAACATGTTGTGGCTAATACATGTCCCGTAATTCTTAACGCATTTCGATGAACCTATTCTGATTTTTTTTTGAAAATTCGTTAATCAGCCTGATACAACATATTTTTTTAAGGGTTCAGTCTCTAATACCCAATATAAACTTAATTATTATCGTATAATGTATAAAAAATACTGTTTATTATAATCACTTAGCATATTAGAATATACTTTTATTTTCACACAAAAATAAATCTATCTGAATCTCCTTAATAGTCGTTTCCGTCGTTTTCGAAGCTGTTTAGTTAAGATTCTTGAAGAGCTTGACAACAACAGTTTGAAGTAAAATGGCATGAAGTCGACCCACTTCCTTACCAATAATCGCTCTGTAATTTGACAAAAAGACGTATTTCTGATTATTATATATTATTCATTATTTTACAAAATTATTTTATTTCTACACTAAAAAATATTTTAAATCCTGACCAGTTATTTTACCGGACCTTTAACATTACATCTGACGGTTTGTAGTATTTTTAAAAGTAACATTTTAATTCCACACCAACAATTCGAATTTAAAAGTGACATTAAAGTTTTGAATTTATCCTTGAAATTTGTGTCACTTCTTTAATGTCAAGCGAAATTTTTGAATGTGTTGGTCTTAACGTACGATCGAAACGATTATTTATTTATTTTTTTCAATTGATTCAGCAACATTGTAGATTGAAATTTAAAAAATATATTGATTATATTTGTTTATATCTATTTCTTTTATATGAGTAATTCCACCAACATGTTTCAGAAAAACCTTTCCATCGTCAGGGTGTTGTATAACTTATATTAATATAGTATAAGTTATACAACATCCTGACGATCGAAAAGTTTTCTAAAGCATGTTGCTGGAATTACTCATATAAAAGAAGTAGATAAAAACAAAAAATATAGTCGATACATTTTTGAATATTTAATTAATTTTGACAGAGATGGCTAAGCAGAAGCAGGTAGATAAAACCGGAAGTCATGAACCAGAAGAGACTGCATCTCAACAAAAGCGAATATTGAAGATGGTTAAGCGAAAACGATAAGTACAATTAATTTCAGCTAAGTGCGGTTAGAATTGATTCCAAGATTACCTAAATATAACGAAGACTAAAAACTAGAATATAATATTTTATTTTAAAAAAAATTAAAAACATGCGTTTACAAAAAATTACATAAAAGGATATATTTTAAGAAACACAGAATGTTATGATAAAATTAAATTAAATAAAATATAAACCAAGCAGTGGGTGGCTCTTTCACAAACCCCGGAAATCGCTGGCATAATCATACTTTAATGAATCATTCTGTATTTGCGTGAATAAAAGAAAAGCGCTTCACATTTTTGCTTTAAGTGACATACACATATACTGTCATCCCTCTTAGTACTGTGTACTAGTTCGCCTTTTTTATCATTTTAATAAAAAAAAAATTTTTTTTAATAGAATGTTTAAACACTTTAATATCTTCGTGTATCAGAGATGGTTGTCATTTTTTATATCAAAGGTCAATATGAAAAAATGTGCTGGTGGTTCATAAATCAACATTATGAAATAATGCAAAGTAAATTTTATATCTCCAGCATATGTATATTATCACATTACATCCATTCAACATGTAACGTTAAACAAATATAATATATTTATACGAAATTGAATAATTTTGAAAGCGTTTGCTTATTCTCAAAACAGTTAATTTTTCTGATCTACGATAGTTTCACAATTTCTTTTCAAATTGAATTAAGTGATTTAAGAAAACCTCGGTAAATAATGGAAAGAAATGAAAACTGTGTGATCTCTTAGTGTTATTTTTATAACTCTTGAATATACACTGTTCGTATCAAATAAACTCGGATGTTGATTCGGTCGCTTCCTCACTTCCCCACACACGATCAAATATACAGAATGTAGAAAGTTTTGTGGTTTATGTTTCTCGGTTTTTTTGAAGAAGAAAAATATAAAAGATTTCGTGAAAATAACTCAATAATATTTGTGTTTTAAATTTTTTAATTGAGTCCTTGAGTATCAAAATATATGTAACAACCATTATTGTCACTCCCTTTATATTAACTCGTGGCGTCTGCTTGCTTGCCGTCAACAAACACTTTGAATCGATCTTTGACCCTTTTCCCGTGATCCAATCGAGCTGAAACTTGGCAAGTAGACTCGTGGCAATGACCAAGGAGATCTATCAAATTTTTGTTAAAAAAAATTAATAATTATAGTTTAATTTAGGATTTTTAGAAATTTTATTGGTTTTTTCAAATTGGAATCATTAGAAAAGTCTGATTATCAGCAACGGCGGCCCAATAACGTCGCGGAATATTTTCTAAATTTGAATTACTCCGTCGGTATGCATAATAGGTTCTTCACTACGAATGTCGAAAATCTAAATTGACTGTCAAATGTTTTTAGAATTTAATCTTCAAAGCATGAAGTGTCTTATCAAAGCTCAAAACATGTTTTGAAATTTTAGAAATATATTAAATTACTGTAAGTTTAGTGTTATGTTATATGTTTTAATTCGTCTTTAATTGTTGTTATATTTTACAAAGAAAGGGAGTATAATAAAAACTTGGTTTTTATGGGTTACTTTTTTTTTTTAATGTCAATTTTTCCTCTTAGTTCATTCCTACAATTTAAATATGAGTTGACTAACATAATCAAACCTAATTTGTTGATTGTTATCCAAACTAATTATAACAAAATATGATTAACTTTATTGCTTAGTAAAAATTTCAAAAACATTTATAAATATTTTTTACTTTATTAAATGACCAAATTCTTTATTTCGCTACATTCCTCAAAATGCAATGAGCATATTTATTTTCTTGCAGTTAATAATCAACCTCAATCCTCTCGGGCAGCGCCTTTGCCCGCAAATGCTGGTCTCGAACTGAAGGGCTGAGTATAGCATATACGCTCCTTTTATACCCGAGATTGCGACATCAATCTGCAATCCACACAATGCAGTACGTCATCGCCTGTGGTCCTCGGCCTCTCCCATTGGTCCTATTTTGACACCAAGATGGTCGCGATTGGTTCAACCCGTAGCCCAGCAAGTCATTGCCCAATTCCGTTAAAAAAGAAGTAAAGCACCCGCTACACGTGTGACTTACTATTCAGATTTTGAAATAATACAGGCTTATTCGCTCCTACTTAACAGGTCGAGTCTATTAGGACTGTCATAAACAATATTAATTTAACAGAGAATTATTCTTTGGTATAATAAATATCTAAGGAATAATATTTGTATAGCTGAATATTCGATATTTGTCAGTCTCTTGCAATGCGTAAAATTTCGCGAAGAAATATACCATATTTTTATTTTTAAACGATTTAAATAGAAGGAATATATTTTTGATGTGCGTACTTGGTTTTTCGAATGTTATTATTTTAAGATTATCTGAATTTATTAAATCTATATCTATCTCGAACATCACAAAGCGAGGTACATATATATTAGGTCCTTACATATGAAATTGGCGTTTAGTATGGGAGGAACATAAAGCCGATTTTTTTTTATTATAATATATTTATTTAATCAAAGTATGTACCATTGCTATCTATGCACTTTTGCCATCTCATAGGTAGTTCATCGATCCCTTTACTAAAAAAACCATTCGGACGGGAATCAATAAAATCTTTGAAGGCGGTTTGGACTGCCCCATCGGAGTTGAATTTTTTCCTTTGCAAGAAGTTATCCAAATTTCGAAAAAAATGGTAATCTGTTGGGGCAAGGTCCGGAGAGTACGGTGGATGTCTTAGACATTCCAATTGAAGCTCCTCTAATTTGGTAGCCGTCTGTTGTGCAGTGTGTGGTCTAGCGTTATCATGAAGCAGCAGTGGCCTGGAGCGATTAACCAGCCTCGGTTGTTTATCAGCTAGCTTTTCCATCATGGTTTGCAGTTGCTGACAATAGACATCTGCCGTAATCGTCTGGCCAGATTTAAGAAAGCTGTAGTGAACGACACCAGCACTAGTCCACCAAACGCTCACAAGTAACTTTTTTGAGTCAATTTTCGCTTGGGGCATGGTTTGGCTGGTTCGGCAGGGTTCAGCCATTGCGATGAGCGCTTCCGATTATCGTACAGGATCCACTTTTCATCAAAGGTAATGATTCGATTTAAAATCCCTTCATTATTGTGCCGGTTGAGTAATGCAACGCAGCAGTCAACGCGCGTTTGTTGATTTGCTTCACTCAATTCGTGAGGTACCCACCTTCAAGCTTTTTCACCTTACCAATTTGCTTCAAGTGGATTAAAACAGTTTATCACTAACACCGCAGCCTGCAGCTAACTCGGATGTGGTTTGCGATGGATCCGCTTCCACAATAGCCTTCAATTCTTCATTATCAACTTTGGTCTCCGGCCGTCCACGGGGCTTGTTCTGCAGGTCGAAATTTCCAGAACGAAAACGTTGGAACCAAAAACGCACTGTGTTTTCTTTTGCGGCACCGTCGCCATACACATCATTAATCCTTCGAGCCGTTTCTGCAGCACTGGTGCCACGGTGGAACTCGTACTCGTAAATAACGCGATATTTCAAGTTTTTCATTTTGTAAACTGAGTGACGCAAAGAAAAAAACAATTGAGGAAAAAACAAATGAATTATAATTTTCAAAACACAAATACATGAGTAAATAGCTGTATAAATTTGGATTTGGAATTCCTAACCAAAGAGAAGATATTTGAGATCAAATTTGCCAGTACGGCAAAACGCCAATTTCATATGTAAGGACCTAATAATATAAAAACAACATTCCAAATTTGATGGATGTATGGAATCTGTGAAAGTTATACTATGTAAAGTGATTACACGTAAACTCCCAAAAAAGACTACACATACTATCCCAAATAAATAACTTCGTCTCTGTGAGACATGCCAATTAATTTGAATACTCTAATGAGCGTTTCAAATAAAAGTTCAATATTTCTACGATAGCAAGTTTGAAATTACTTACTTATATTGAAGTGTTAATGGATTACAATAAAATAAATAAACGACTCGCACATTTATATTAAAAAAAGAAATCTCCTTAGTTATTATTCAAAATAAACAGAAAAGAGTATTTTTCAATTATACAGGTATGAGAAGATCTTTCGAGGACCTGAATTTACAAAAAAAAAATTTTCCAATTTTTTTTATAAAAATATAACCAGTGATCAATTTTTATAATAGTGTAATTTACATCATTTTCTCGTTTACATCGTTTCTCTTAAATCAAATTGCACATTTTGACTAAGTATTTTGTACCGAATACTGTAATAAATTTAAGCATAAAAATATATTTTACATTTGAGTTCAAAACTGAAATTATTAATTTCATCATAAACATTATAAGAATTTTCGTTTCGTATTTAAAAATATGTAAGAAAAAGTTACCACAATCTTATTCTTCGTACACTACGTACGAGTAAGAATAATTATTTTAAAATATCATACATAAAATATTACGTTCATTAGAACATTAAAACAAAACTAATAAAATTGAATACCTATTAGTTCTGATGTTAAGAAATATAATCGTCACCACAGAAGGAATAAGTTAATAATGCTTAGTATTATATGATTACATGATGAGACGCAGTGCTTTGCTGCGGAACGCCATAAATACAGAACTGATTACGTTTAAAACGACAGCTTGCATTGTCGCATTGGACTCATTACACGTTCCTTGTATCAAACTGTGGTTTCTGCGCTGTTAGTTTACGCGGCACCACAGCGAGAGCTTTGACAGATCACGAAGATGCAGTTCGTTTGAATGCTGTTAAATGATTTTCGAGATTATTTTATACGTTTGGACATTAGGAATATAACAAATCAACATAAAACTTTATGCGGTTACCTAAATATTCCTTATAATATTGTTTCAGACACATTATGTAAAATTGTTTAATTATAAATAAAATTTTGCAAAACAAGTCACTAATTTACCCTTTCCTAGTAAAGCAGTATCAAGAGTCTACAGAGCCAATCAAACGTGTATTTTTTTCATTAATACGTCTTAGATAAAATTCATATTTTATCTTATTTACTAAAAATCAAATTCTTTTTATGCATATTAAAAAGGGGTTGTCTCATAAATTTGTTTTCATATTAGTATTTACTACATTATTATTCATTTTCCATGCATAATTTTTAAATTTTGACTAGCTGTTCGTAATTGAGTTTTATAGGTATAGACTTCGATTTTTGAATTTCATTTATTAGTATGTAATTGTACTCTGACGAAGAGGCAATAGGTTCTGAAACATGTTGTTATTTTTCTATACAAATTTTGTGAAAACAAAGTTCATTTCTATTAATTATATTAATGTAATATCACCACAAGAAATAATTATCTAGAAATGCAATCCGATGCGAAATTGATGCATTAGAAGCGATAAGAAATATTGTTAATGGTAAGAATCTCACATTTATTTATAGTGACAGGAATAAAAAACATACAAATATTATTATGCATTTTTCACTAATTACTACATTGGCCGCCGCGTGCCTTATAATGGCCGCTACGCGTCTTTTAATATATAATATTAGCTATGGTCTGCTGCTCATTGCAAGGATTATTTTTGGGCCAATTATAATAAAGATACGTCACCGTATATGCGTTCAAGATTGACACATTTACAACCATAGGTACATACATCCTAATCTAGAAATTAAACGTCAAAAGTATACAAAAGTATAGTACAAAAGTATAGTAATTATTAAACAGTCGCTAAAGAAAAAATAAAGTGTAAAAATGTTAGAAAATACAAATATCGATTAATTTCTTCTTGAAGTGACTCGCATATTAAATAATGTTTTATATAATATTTCTACATACTAAATAATATCTAAATATATTTTTTATAATTTGTGTAACTTATTACCATCATAATATTCATGATCTTATCCTAGTAAGGTCGGGGGCCCAAAGACTCTGCAAGGTGCTTCCAAAGTCCCCTTGTCTTGTGCTGCTTCAGTGTATGTAAACCAGTCAAGACCCATTCTATTTTCATGTACTTTTTCTGTTGCTTCTCCCAGCTTAATTTGGTGAAACCCACCAGTCGCCTTTATTCTGGGATTGCTAAGAGGATACATCTTGGTATACAATGCTGGCTTACAAAAATTTATAAAATTATAAAAATACAAAAAATTATGAAATTGTATTGCTATTAATCTTATATTAACATGGAAAATATAAGGAGCTAGTGGACGGAATACCCCAGGTAGGGGAGGAGATTCAGGATAGTGATGCGGTAGGTGAAAATATTTTTAGCATGCAGACAGTTCACTATTGTTCATAATTAACTCCCTGCATTCCCTTTTTACCATTGCACATGAGTCCAACCCAAACAAGTCAGAGCGCATATCGTTGAAAACCATACTTATATTTATCTTTCTTTATTTTACTATCTATAACTGTATGACATTAACATATTAAAGCCATTTTATTCTTATTTAAAACTCAAATTTCTTATGGTTACACGAATGGACAACTTGGTTGCGTACGGGTATTTTTAAATCAGGGTATGATAAAGGATAACATCGGAAAAAACAAGATAGATACATAACATCAATCGTACATATTAATACCTACAAATAAATCTACTGAATTCATAATGATTCAGTTGAAAATATTATCTCATGAGTTTAAAACAATGGTAATGACAAATTATCGAAGTCTCTTGAACAGTTCACATGAATCTATAATCAACTATAGTATTCTCGATGAAACCACAAACCAATAAAAATATAATTAATATAAATTAACTTTGTTTAAACCACTTATTTATTGAAAAAAATCAACATGTTTCAAAGCCAATGGCTTCTTCATCAGGAAAAAAAAGATTTTTTTTTGATTTCCTGATGAAGAAGCCATTGGCTTTGAAACATGTTGATTTTTTTCAATAAATAAGTTTAAACAAAGTTAATTAATATAAATTAACTTTGTTTAAACTACTTATTTATTGAAAAAAATCAACATGTTTCAAAGCCAATGGCTTCTTCATATTATTTTTGTTTTCCTGATGAAGAAGCCATTGGCTTTGAAACATGTTGATTTTTTTCAATAAATAAGTGGTTTAAACAAAGTTAATTTATATTAATTATAATTATGTTACCACAAAATAAATTTGCTACATTTGAAGAAGAAGTAAACAAAGTTAATTTATATTAATTATAATTATGTTACCACAAAATAAATTTGCTACATTTGAAGAAGAAGCAATAAAAATATTTTCGTTAAAATCTGGTCAAATATTCTCGTTGCATTGCAAACTCATTATTTTCAAGTAACATCGATGAAAATAGGCGTAGGTATATAAAGTATTTTTGGTTCTAAATCCGAAGATTGTATGTTTAAAACTGTATGTACAGTTTTTTTGTTGCAGGATTAGTAATTGCAATGTTATATTTATTTTAAATGAACAAGTAATACATGTTGAACCTAAGCAAAGACATTTTACTAAGGATCATTTGCAAATAATTTTTTTTTTCTAATATGAAGATAACAAAATATTTTACTTTTTTCTTATATATGGTTTCTACCATCCCCGGTATCGTGTTTTCGTTGTCCTGATGTCTTGGTGAAATCTTTCTCCTTGTTTTTCCCTTACTCTACCAAATTTTTCCGTAAAAAATCCAAATTTAGGTGCTTAAAATGCATTTTTAAAGGCGTGCAACATCTTAGTAGTTCATAGGCTTTTAAGAGTTCATCCATGAGTTATCTCTCTTGTTATCTGTCTTAAAAATACGATAAAAACACTTTACCGTACTCTACACAAAACAAAAATAAACTTTAATTTAGATAAACATAAACTGCCTTTAAAAGTTCGTTGAATACGTTGAAAATACACCCTTCATCCTGGTAATTCATCATTCATTATGTAAAGCCAGCCGAAAATATTTAAAATAAAGTGGTACTCGAAAATGATACGTGGTAGACCATTTCTGTGAAAAGTTGTGATATGGATCAATATCGGAGTGGAGAAAATAAATAAATTATTAAACAGTCACACATGCATTTAACAAGTTAATAATAAATCACAGTTTACATAGTCTCTTAGATTAGGTTTATAATAAAATTATGGTCTGACTCAAGTCACCACTTATATAACCTCCTGTTCAACAACTTACTCAGTATAGGGTAGGCAGCACTTGATGGAAATAAACACGGACACTACCACTGTATAAATATAAAAGGAACGCACATATAACATGAAAATTTTACGCTTAGGCGATACTTGTAACCATGGCGCGCATCACGGGAAGACTCACCCGGAAGGAGTGAAGGTCTGCAGTCGGACGGCTCAGTGTCTGTGCTAGGCATTGTGGTCTCCAGCGCAGAAATATTGATCACCTTTAGTATACACCTAGCCCTTGTCCAAAGGCAGCAAGCAGGAAGCAGCACAGGTGAGTCGGCTTTCTTCTGCAGGAGAGCCCTCTGGGTGCTGGAGAGCGAATACCCACAAACCGCGCGGGACAAAGCCGCGATGACAAAGCCGCGAAAAACCATCCCGACAATATCGCGACGACAAAGCCGCACCAACATTCCTGCTCGAATCAAAATTATAAAATTAACTCAAATGAAAAGAAATGGATTAAACATTAATAACCTAACCCTATTTATGTAACGTAACCTAAATGAATAAAATAGTTTAGATCTAACCTAACAAAATTATATTGAAAACATGGTAGAAAAATAGGTTTCAGGCGAATAAATGAAAGACTGCAAGCATTAACGCCTTAAAATGATAATTTGGATAAATTAAAGAATTTAAGAAGGTTGGAAAATAATTTAGAAACTTAAACTATCATTTATTTGAATCTTCAAACTGTTATTACTCTCTTTATATTAACTCGTGGCGTCTGCTTGCTTGACGAAAAAACTTTGGATCGATTTTTAATCCTTTTCTCGTGATCAAATCGAGCTGAAACTTTGCAAGAAGACTCGTGGCGACGATCAAGAAGATCTATCAAATTTTCGTTAAAAAAATAATAATTATAGTATAATTTTGGATTTTTCAAATTTTTAATTGTTTTTTCATACAAATCAGTAAGTTTTATGGAGATTCCAACGTATATGGTAGACACGAAACCCGAAAATGAGTAAGGGAGTATTGTAAAAACATGGTTTTTATGGGTTACATTTTTATTTATTATTTTGTGTATTTTTTAAATATTTCTTGAATTATTTGATTATTTCATACACTCAACAATATTATTGTTTTTGTTTTTGTTTTTGTTTTTGTTTTGCTTTATAAATATACTTCAAACAAAAAACATTATCTTTGCTCATTTTGTTTCATTCATTTTCTTGTGTTCTTGTTTTATTTTTTCATTTTAATATTATAATACTAATAAATAAAAATTATTTTTACTAAGTTTTGTTTCTATTTCGCGGCTTTGTCGGCGTGGCTTTGACGGGTCACCTCTGGAGAGACGTGTCTACCCATAGAAACTTTGGGTGGTACTACATGATAGAGATGGGCCGTTCATGAACGAACTGTTCTTTCAGAACAGTTCACTTTACTGAACGAACGAACGGTACTGTTCATTTAAGTGAACTAGACGTTCACTAGTTCAGTAGATGAATAATAAATCATTCATGTAATTCTGCCACAATTTTTGGAAATGTAATGTTTTAATCTTTTAGGCAGCGAACAGCTGATCTGATCGAATTAATATGTTTTCCAAATAATTTTCTTGGCGACCTTTTTTTTAAGTCATCAAAAACAGTTCCAGTTTCAGTTTCCAGTTCCACTTTGGGAAAAATTGGAAATATGTTAATATATTTTTTTCGGCGAACTTTTTTCGGGCACCACATTTTTTCATTCGATATATTTATATGCCTGTTGACCTTTTTTTTTTAGTCACCAAATTTTATTATGTGGAAAATAGATATTGTTCTTCAATATATCGATCAATTTTTTTCCCGGTGACCTTTTTTGCTCTGAACAGTTCATTTGACTGAACGATCTGGTGAACGAATAGTTCAGTGAACTGAACGAACTTTCCCATCTCTACTGCGTACGGCAAGCGGGACCACCGTTCCTTTTATACCTTTCCGCGATGCTTTGGGATAGTGTGCTTCGGCCGGCCGGCAGGGTGGGCTTGTTTTGTATCGTTCGACTGACGTCGGTGTTATTCTTTATGAATTCCAACTGCAGCAGGTGTTTTAATAACTACCTAAATTAAACACAAAAAGAGCATGTTCATTAATGTTGCAAAAATTATGTCAACCTGAGTTATTGGAACATTGTTTTGCCATTCAATTTGATTACCTTGTGGTTAAGTATTATAACATTAAATTATTTGTACCCATTTAATTTAATATAGATTAACAATTATGTACTCGATATTACTTAAATAATTTACTTTACTTCAATAATTCAATAAGATTAAAAAAATAAAATGTAACTAAATTGCGTCTCAGTCTGTAAATGATTTACCAATTCTTAAGATAAAATCTCCCAAGTCCTTTAATTTATAATGTCTAACTTTTTCTATAAATGGCCCAAATTAGTTTCATTCATTCATTCATTCTTTTTGCAGTGTTTCTGGATACACTTAGAATTGGAACGATAAACAGTCTCAAGGAAAATTTTGTTAAAATATCTCCGCTACTGAAAGACTTCATTTTAATATGGTTCTACCTTAATTTTAAGCGCGAACACTTTTCCTTTTACTGTGACCGCATTCTCGCGACGATGCTTAATAAGACTTAATTAATTTAAACTGACATTATTACACTTCTCGCTAATTTAGATTACATTATTTGCAAAAAAGTTGTTGCTACCACTAGGCTACTTGCCATGAGTCCACAAGTTCTATAGAAATTATGTCAGAAAAGTGCACGATTTTTTTTTTCATATATATGTTTTATCGATAAAATTATATTATCTTAATATGTCACATCCCGTTTTGCATTATATATGTAGATTAGACTCGTAAGATCGCAAGGAAGCTAGCCACTGATTAATTTCATAAAAAATTCTAAACTTATGACATTATTGTGGACACTTGAATATTATTATTTTCGTTAACTGTTGTCATATATTAAACTTTTTTGCCATCCAAACTACTATTTTACACCATTGTTTATATTTATTATGAGTCCATGATTCATTACTACCAATTTCGAGAAATTTTGATTTTGACTGTTTTCATTTCCACTACTCCTATTCTATTCCATCTCATCATATTTTAAGTGAGCAACTATCTTTTATAGAGTGAGAATCTTTGAACGTATAATATTGTACTTAAGCAGCTAATTCTGTGAAATTTCGCCTTCTCTATGCAACGGCCACCAATAAAGTCTGTTACCAACAATTCACTTGATGTCGATACATTTCCCTACGATTATTATTCTAGAAATCCATGAAATATAGAACAATTCCATCCTAAGAAATGGAATTCTTATATCTAGTACAAAACACATTTTTAGTGTTACCAGTTTACATGCATAATGTAAGTACTTACTAGATATTAAATAGTATTGAAATAATATTTTTCTTTTCTCCAGGCCATAAAGTACCTACTTATAATAATAAGTTACTACCCGTCGAAAATTGGAACATTGTTTCGCATCTTTACTAAGCCCTAGAATATAAATTTTTAGTATATTTTTCAAGCCCCATCTCCAGCAGCTTAATTTAATTTTTTAGCGATGAATTCAGACGTAATTACGGACGTTACACGAATTTACGGGGACAGAAGAATGGACGGATAGACAGACGCACAGACAACGAAATTTTTAAATTTGATTGAGAAGAACTCCCTCATTATTAAGGGACCAAACCACCCTGAGAGTCTGAAATTTTGGTAGAATTAGTAGATAATTATTTATAATTTTTTTATGAAGGTATTTGAACTATAATTTTATAAAAAAATAGGCGCGTCATGACCATTCCCGTGGAATTTCTCCGCCATGACTGAAATGCAATATTCCCCGATGCGGTTTATCAGAGATAACAACTATCTGCTTGTACTTATTTAGAAATGAAATTGAGTGACATAGACTCGTATGCAGGAGAAGAGTATCACTACATTTTACATTTACAGAGAATTATATGATAAAATGTATAAATTCATCATTATATATTTATAGACAATTTAGTTATAATTAGTATGTCATAGGTACATATATATAATTATAAGTAAGTAATATATAATAATAAGTAATTTGATTATTTCTGAAGGTATTTTTTCACGTTTTTTTAAATGCCTCATAATTTTCGTCAGTCCTCATTTCAACAGGCAATTCATTGAACCATTTCACATCTCTGAATGTAATGTGATGCTGAGCAGTTTTGGTATGTATCACAGGAATATGCAATTTACCAAGTGTTACATTTCTGATATTTGACACTCTTTGGGTCAGATCGTTATCACTATGAAAACTTTTATATAGTTGAATTATGCAATTTTGTTTGTAGATATTCTGTAAAGTGGGGACTTGCAATATATTAAAGAGGTCTATTGTCGGATAATCATTAGGTTTTTTAAGAATGATCTTTATAATCAATTTCTGGGCAACTTCTTAAGATTTTAATGTAGTTTTAAATGCACTATCCCATGAGATAACACCATGTCTTCCTTCCTTGCTTCCAATATCACAAAAAAATGTTTTTTTCCAAATCAATGCTACATTTTAGGTATTTCATTTTATGGATATGATACAGCCATTTTTTTCAAAAAAAATCCAATAAAATAATACTTTAACGTGTACATTAATATATGCCTGCGAAATAAATAATCACCTCCTTTTAAAAAATCACCCAATTTCTACAATATCAACAGTAAATTTCAGACTCCACGAGTGGTGTAACCCTCTAAACTAATTAAATTCAAGTAAATACACAAAAATTATATTGTGTAAGTAAAAACTCATTATATTGTGATGAGGTGGTAGAAGTGGAAGGAATCGCACTTTATTTACACCTTTTAGAGTGAATTAGAAATCGTTAGAAGGGCCTGGGAAGGGCCCCTAGATTCTGGAAGCATCGTGAAGCAGATATTGACAATAAAAGAAAAGATATGCCCGCTACACGCAGAATATTTGCGTTTTTGTGAATGCGAATCATTGAAAATAGCGAATTAGGAACCCGCGCGACACAAGTAATGCAAAATAGAAATGTACTTACCTACGTATTTGTGAAATATTCAGAAGTGAAAAGTAGTGAAAATTATAAAATTGGTTTAAATTAAAGAACGGTTCTCTGGTTTCATTCGTGTCCAGTGACCTTGTTAAAAGATAAAAATCTAATTTTAAGTGTTTCATTCGCCTCCCACAGCCACGATCTCGTGAGAATATTTACTATGCCTTTATAAGAATATGATATGAAATGTGAAATGTTACGAGTTAAATCTGTAGTCAAACGCTTGAGACAAATTGTTTTACCTTCTGGCAGTCTCGGAAACGTGAATGTTGCGAATGCAAAGCCCACTGCGAAGTTTGTCTGACCGCAACTACAGCCGCCCTCGCGACCGCACCGCCCAACACGCCGCACGCCCGTCTTGCCGGGGCGCCCTGCGGCCGCAAATAATTATTGTAGGTTTTACCTACTACAAAACTCTTTGATTAACCTCAACTACCTCTCGAATTCTCAATAAAGAGCGCGAGCTTTTATCTCTCCTAATAGACGACACCGAGACTTTTATTAATAATAATTAATTAAATTACTTCTACCATGCTAAAGTATTCAATAATAAATTCATGTCACAGATTTACTTGGAATATATTTAATTAATTTTGATGATAAAGCCAAATAGGATCGCAATATGACATATCCTTTGTAAATATATCGATTTAATGTGGCTGTTTACTACATATTGAATTAATTGGCCATGTACGGTCACCACCTCTAATTAACTGTTAATTGTATGTGGAAGTAAGAGTAGCTGTATGATTTTTTATAACTCATTGTGTACATAATCAAAGTTCCTAAAACTTTATTGGATAATAAGTACAATATAATAATTAAAGATTATATATTGAATGCCTTTTAGAACAAAAAACGTTATTATTTTATCATTATTTTAAATATTATAGAACTATGTTTTAAAACTATAAAAAATGTCTTTTGTTTTAAAATATAAATGTATATAAGGTGTAAGTACTTAATTTAAAAAAATAGAAATGTGAAAATGGAATATGTGTCGTATCGATAGTCTTAACAATGCTAAATGCTTGTGTTATGAAAATGAATTTATTCTAACTTGTTGGTATCCTGGAATGGGGCACGAACCATAGACCACCGAATTACTTGCGGTACTGAAATAATTATAGTTTTATTTATACATTTTTGTATAGGAAAACATTGTCCACTTCTTCCTATAGTATTGGATTTGAGAATCTCTTTAAAGATCATATATCTTCGAAGATCACTCAACAAAGGTCGAATGTCAGGTATCTTTCCAATACCTCTCTCTTGTACCACGATCTGCGCTCCAGTCTTTCCAATACCTCTTTCTAGTACCACGATGTGCACTTCAGTCTTTCCAATACCTTCCTCTTGTACCACGATGTGCGCTCCAGTTTTTCCAATACCTCTCTTTTGTACCATGACGTGCGCTCCAGTCTTTCCAATACCTCTCTCTTGTACCACGATGTATTGTGCGCTCCAGTCTTTCACCGTTCTACGTGGTCTCCTTTCACTTCATTCCCATCTTACAAATTTCTCTAAGTCACATGGTTCTTGTACAATTGTGTGTTGTATTCTGTCTCTGAGGTTTTGTATTGTAATGGAGCGAAGAATTCTTATTTCTCACATTCTTAAAGAAGATTTGATTATTTTGGTTCCATACGTATGCGTATGGTATAATGCACGTTATACCTAAACATAATATTCGCATTTTTCTGTTATTATTTACATTCCTTTGTAAGCAAGCCACCTTACTTGTTTGTGTTTTTACTTTATTACAGATATCGCTCAGACCAGATATGTAGTTCGACCCCTGAGTATTCAAATTGGGGTACTTATTATTATGGCCATTGATTATCTAGCAAAAGTTTTTTTTTTCTTAACTGCTTATACTTTTGTTTCAATTTTAGTCGTTGAGTGAATCTTGTAGAACCATCTATTGGCCTATTTTCGACCCGAGATATTCTCATATAGGTAGATAGGTATTTTTCTACCGTGAGATTATTTTTTTGTAACTCTCTGTTGTTGCTTTTGTTGTTGTGGGGATTTGTAGTCCCCGTATATACACCGTGTCTCAGAGATTCTCGCTTAACGTCAATTGGCGTTGATAATTGATGTTTCCTTCGTCAGTCGTTGGGTGAATTTGAATCTTCGAAGTATTTGTATTTTAATACCTTGTGTGTGGCAACTTTTTAGATAACTATGGTACTTTGTGAAGTTTGTGAGCGCACATGTCATTTTGATGTCATCTCCAACGTCGGGAACATAGGGTTGAATGGTTGCCTCTTTTTTTACTTTTTTTTTTTCCAAACCAACTCTACACTGCTAAATGATATCGATATTTGTCTAAAACTTAACCTATGAGATTTATTTACTCGGGTCACATTCCTTACACATTTAATTTAGTGCAGTGTAAACGTGTGCATAATTATAAAATTATTTATTAAAATCAACAGAAATATGTGTTATTTATACGTACCTACTTGTCACAGTTATAATATTCCAAGCCCAGACCAATTAAAAATTAGTTAGGCCTGTTTCCATTTAAGAAAGACAATCAAATTAGTATTCAATTAGTTTCTTTGTGCTGGTTTTTATACCCTGGATAAATTATATACATATATAAAATATATTATAGGTCTTCTGTTGCGCTGGAAACAATAATTATTACAGAAAATTTATATTCTCCTCAACAACCTATAACATCACTTACCAGATTATACTGATCATTGTAATAAAGAAAAAATATTGTAAACAAAGTAAAATGCATTAAATGAATCACGAGCGATAATAGGTCCTACAACGTAATTTTACGTGTCAATGTATACATATGAAAGAAATAAACCCGAATATTTTAATTCTGTCAAATATTTCAAAAGTTTTTCGAAAGAAAAATAAATTTCGTGAAGTTATGTATAGGGCTGAAATTATTTTCAAATTGTAATCTATGGAAGTGATCGATCAATGACAAAATTTTAAGTGTATTTCTTACTCCAATAAAACCATTGCTTCCAGCCACGTATCGAAAGTATTATTTTAACCAGTGACGTAATTCATCACTATACAAGGAAAATGTTTATATATTGATAAAAATTTCCGATTCTCCAGTATGTCGAATAGAATCATAATTATATGTTGTATAGGTACGCAGAAATAAATTAATAGGTTAATAGAAAATTTATGTCACTCGGTAAATATTTGCAATAATACTTTGATTTAAACTGATTTAATTATCGTCTTCTTCTTGTTATACTTTTTGAAGAAGAAGTTTAGTGTGTGAGATGATTGACTCTCAAAGAATTGGGAATGTCAGCCTTACAATCGTGCTCGGGTATATCGTGAAGTCTGTCTTGGTTAAGTGTAAGTGTACGCAGGTAGTAAAAAAGTTTTTGTTAATTTGAACAAAAACGCTTACTTATATTTGAAATTGAATTTATTGAAATTAAATTATAAAGATTGGTCAAAAATATGATGGATTAGATAGAAACCGAGATAGATTTCAAAAGAATCGCTTACCTATTTATATTATTAATCTCAATAATTATTCTTTATTCATTAGGTTTTCTTACGTTAGGTTACGTTGGATGGGCTTTTAACTCTTTTACTAAGAATGCTTATGCAACAAAAGCATGAACAAAAAAAAAACACCACCGTAAATGAAAATGAAGCACAACCGGGATAAGAAAGAAAACGAGGTGAAAAAACACGAAAACTTAAATATAAATATAACATGAACGTGAATCTAAATAAAACACAAATTTAAAGGAACCACGATCGTGAATGGTTTTCATAAAAGTCTCATTACCCTTTAGCAATAACTACAGCGTGATTAAACCCGATAAATGGCCACTTAAAATTTCGCAAATAATTGTTGTGCCATTGCCATGAAGCGTCGGCGCCAACCACGAATTCAATTTCATATGGTTCGAAAGTGATTGTGTTAGCGCTAATGGAACCCGATGATAGTGAAATACAATCGGAAATTGATTTCCTTCTGCCACATTTATATTGAATTTTGTTACCGATAGTATCTATTGAAATTTATTTCCAGGTTGCAGACATGATTAACAATCAATTTATTATTTATTTACTCGTATCTCTATTAGGATACAATAATTAAATTAATAAGGTCATAAAAATAAGTATCTGATATTTTTTTATATCTTTGTAACATAAATTAAAATACGATAAATATCATAAAAAATGCGAGGATGTTCGTGAGGTAAATGTGGTTTTGGTATTTTTCTATTAAATATACCTACCTCCTGTTCGGTGCCTAAACTGGAATCTTTAGGAATGTATTCATTAAATTATATTGTAACTATTTTTAAGTAGGAAAAACTTGAAGAAACTTTTCAATTAGAGTTAATGGCATTTGAGATGCCTAAAGTAACCTTCTGCCAACCGTCGCGGCGGAAGGACGTACTGTAATAGGATGACTTGCAACGCATGCAATGTTATAATTAATGAGTGTCTCGCATTTATGCAAAACAAAGCGGACACTCTAGACGAAGTATCGATCACACAATTGTGCACTTCCACCTTCTCGGAGGAGGAAATAAAGCTGGCTAAGACCGTATTGTTCGACAAACTTCCGGACAAGCGCACCCTGCAGAAAGGAGATGGTAAGACCGGCCGCGATCTCCAGGACATCCTGAGGGCCCTGAAGGAGACAGATCCTGACAAGTTGCCCGTGTTCGTCGCGAGACAGTTACACAAATTGCCGCCCGTTAACTTTGATAGTGTGGATATCTCCCGCCTGTTAAAAGATCTTAACGCCATGAAGTCTGAAATACGGCAAATTAAAAACGATCTAAAGGAATCATCGAGCACAAACACTTCTGAAATTATGCAAGAACTTTGTCAACTACGCGATCAAATTAAAGAAATGAATGAGAGCAAGATATCTCCAAATTCGATAAAGCAAAGCGGTGACAGAAATGACAGAAATGTGGGTAATCCTCAAACTTCTGAAAATGTAAACAACACTCATACTCCTGCATCGCCGGTATCGTACGGAGACGCTTGCAAAAATAAGACACATACACCGACACCGCTAATTAACACTACGAATGCACAATACACTCGGAGGAACGATACACGAATCACCCATACTAATACTCACAGCGCACGCGCAGTGAGTAATGGCATTAATCCGAATAAACAGGGTGCACGCATGCAGGAGTCGCGATCGACCACTATCAACGAGAGTGAGTTCAAACTCGTAACGTATAAGAAGATAAAAAATCGTAATCTAAGAGGCAAAGCGGAGTCAGCGGCATTAAAACCCGCTGACATAATTGCATCCGTTTATGTATCAAGGATTGCCGTTGACACGACAGAGGATGACATAATCAGCTACTTAAAAGACAAGGGTCTAGATGGGGCAACGGTGGAAAAAATAAAACCATTCCACATAACTCCATTCAACTCATTTAAAATTGCGGTTAAAGCAAGTCTAGTAAAGAACTTTCTAGTGGAGGAACTGTGGCCGGAGGGAATTGTTTTCCGAAGATTCAAAGAATCACGCATACCCAACCTTAACCAAAATGCAAACTAAAAATCTAAAGATCATCTCAGTGAACTGTAGATCTGTCCGCAGTTCGGAAAAATTCATATATGACCTGTGTGACTCACATGACGTTGTCTTAATTCAGGAAACGTGGCTACTCCCTACGGACATAGAATTCCTGTCTTATATACATCCCGATTTCAACAGCTTGGGTACCTCTGCCGTCAATACATCCATGGGTCCGATGCTCGGCAGGCCGCACGGAGGAGTGGGGGTGCTGTATAGACAAAGTCTCAGGGCTGCCACTATCCCATTGAATAGCTGTCGAATGGCGGGTATTGAAGTGAAACTAACGTCAGAAACATTGTGCATCTTCACCTTGTACATGCCAACTTGCACTGCAGATCATTTCGAGGAATATGCCAACTGTCTCGCCACCTTGCAAGCAATTATCGACGAAAAGGATTACACCAACTCCATCATTATCGGAGATTTCAACGCAAATCCCGACTCTCTCTCTTCGGAACAGAACTGAAATCTTTTTGTCAAGAGTACGAGTATATATGTGCCGATACCGAAATATTACCAGAAGACTCTTATACGTATATCAGCGACGCGCATCATACAACCAGATGGTTAGACCATTGTCTAGTGACAAAAAATTTATTCAAGCAGATATTAGATATGAAAATACACTACGACGTAGACTGGACAGATCATCGGCCTCTCGAGTTGATCCTACAGACAGACGGAATACCAACAACCGAAGTACTTACAAGCAAGAAAACTGACCGAGCAATATGGAAACCAAAAGGTGCATGCGATATCAAAAGGTATAACACTGCTTCACAAGTATTACTACAAATGATTCAAGAAGAGGCTATATGGAATGAGAGAAGTGACAACCCTGCAAGTGCGAATACTGACGCGCTCTACACACGAATAGTAGACGCACTTCGAAATGCCGCGATCTCAACATTTGACAATCGTAAACATAGCTCGAAACGATATAAACAAATATGCGGATGGAATGATTTTGTTGCACAAAAATATGCGGAATCCAGATACGCGATGTTGATTTTGATCGAAAATGGCAGACCACTCGTAGGCCCCATCGCAGAGGA
>JADDOH010004966.1:0-23519 GCA_016648135.1 Agrypnia vestita
GTTTTGGCGTACTGGCAAATTTGATCTCAAATATCTTCTCTTTGGTTAGGAATTCCAAATCCAAATTTATACAGCTATTTACTCATGTATTTGTGTTTTGAAAATTATAATTCATTTGTTTTTTCCTCAATTGTTTTTTTCTTTGCGTCACTCAGTTACAAAATGAAAAACTTGAAATATCGCGTTATTTACGAGTACGAGTTCCACCGTGGCACCAGTGCTGCAGAAACGGCTCGAAGGATTAATGATGTGTATGGCGACGGTGCCGCAAAAGAAAACACAGTGCGTTTTTGGTTCCAACGTTTTCGTTCTGGAAATTTCGACCTGCAGAACAAGCCCCGTGGACGGCCGGAGACCAAAGTTGATAATGAAGAATTGAAGGCTATTGTGGAAGCGGATCCATCGCAAACCACATCCGAGTTAGCTGCAGGCTGCGGTGTTAGTGATAAAACTGTTTTAATCCACTTGAAGCAAATTGGTAAGGTGAAAAAGCTTGAAAGGTGGGTACCTCACGAATTGAGTGAAGCAAATCAACAAACGCGCGTTGACTGCTGCGTTGCATTACTCAACCGGCACAATAATGAAGGGATTTTAAATCGAATCATTACCTGTGATGAAAAGTGGATCCTGTACGACAATCGGAAGCGCTCATCGCAATGGCTGAACCCTGCCGAACCAGCCAAACCATGCCCCAAGCGAAAATTGACTCAAAAAAAGTTATTTGTGAGCGTTTGGTGGACTAGTGCTGGTGTCGTTCACTACAGTTTTCTTAAATCTGGCCAGACGATTACGGCAGATGTTTATTGTCAGCAACTGCAAACCATGATGGAAAAGCTAGCTGCTAAACAACCGAGGCTGGTTAATCGCTCTAGGCCACTGCTGCTTCATGATAACGCTAGACCACACACTGCACAACAGACGGCTACCAAATTAGAGGAGCTTCAATTGGAATGTCTAAGACATCCACCGTACTCTCCGGACCTTGCCCCAACAGATTATCATTTTTTTCGAAATTTGGATAACTTCTTGCAAAGGAAAAAATTCAACTCCGATGGGGCAGTCCAAACCGCCTTCAAAGATTTTATTGATTCCCGTCCGAATGGTTTTTTTAGTAAAGGGATCGATGAACTACCTATGAGATGGCAAAAGTGCATAGATAGCAATGGTACATACTTTGATTAAATAAATATATTATAATTTAAAAAAATCGGCTTTGTGTTCCTCCCATACTAAACGCCAATTTCATATGTAAGGACCTAATATTAAAACTACTCCACTAGGTTCCTCAAAAAGGATGGATGATGAACAGTTTGGGAATCGTCAAAATCAACATCAATATAAACAATATCACATTCCAACACATGTCTCCGTTCCTCAATATTTTTCCGTTAAAGACAAAAAAATTCTACCCTCTGCTCCATGTTCCGCTGTTCTACTCGAAAAGGATGACGAAATTTCTGTATTTAGATAACATATGATAATGAGAGGAACTGGTCCTCTGGGTACTATAGTTATGATAAATTTGCTCAACCTGTGTGCATTACAAAGTTCAATTTAGTGTAAATTAAAATAATCGTATTACACCACAAAGTAACTGTCATATCAATCAATAATGATCTAGAAGATTTTTGAATATACTTTAATTTTTTAATAATTTTGAAAAAAGAAATCAGTAGAAAATACGAAAAACTGATTATATTCTCAAAATTTCCTGTAGTCTAGGACTATATATACGCAGTGAGATGTTATTTTGACAGAAGCAAAACCACATAGTTTATTTTACCAAAAAACTCCAAACCCATTCACTTTCTAGCAATGTTTTCATAAGATATGAAAGAGAAGTAATACATCTTTTACCCGGTACTTTGCCAATAGATCAAAATCAAGTCAGAAAGCGAACCAGGGTACGTGCGGATTTTTATAGCGCAAACTGAGAGATCCAAACGATGTGCATCAGTACTCCAGAGATAAGTGGAATATCCTCGAGAAATACTCTAGCGAATTACAGAATAGTGCTTTGGTGATAAATACAAGTTTGGACTTCTTACAAATAAGTGTTTCCTTTCGTCTTCCAACGCCGCGAAACCGTGACAAAATATTTAAATATGTTTCAGAAAAAATATATCATGGCTATTTATAAAAGGTGCCATTTTACTACGGAAATTGATTGTTTTTTACTTTTGAGCGAAAAATTTTAATGACAAATTTGTTAATTTACAAATTAAATTTTTCTAGAAGTACCAACAGCACCATCGCTTGAGTCTATTTTAAGAACAATGGATTAATTTTGTGAGAAAGATGTGCTGATGATTGTGTATAGAAGGAGAAACCCGGGTTGGTTATGAGGAGGCTTTAATGCATATTTATGTAGCTTTTAACTATGTGTAGAAGACGAATAAAATGCCGCATAGAGCAAGCTCGTGCAACCTTTATTCGCATGAAAAAGATATTCTTCAGTCATGATCTCAACTCAATTATTCTATGGAATGGAAGCAAGGACGCTTACCGAAGAACTGATAAGGCGACTTGAGGCATTCGAGATGTGGATCTACAGAAGATTTCTCAAAATAAGCTGGATGGACAGAGTTACGAATGAAGATGTTATGTCTCGAATGAATAAAGAAAAAGAAGTTATTAAAATAATTAAAATCCGAAAACTTCAATATCTAGTACATGTGATGAGACATCCAGAGAAATACGAGATCTTGCATCTCATAATGCAGGGAAAGATTGCCGGAAGTCGGGACCCTGGAAGAAGGAGGACTTCACGGCTGAAAAACTTGAGACAGTGGTTTGGCCTTGTGGAGCTGTTCCGGGCCACAGTAAACAAAGTCCGCATAGCTAACATGATAGCCAACGTCCGTTAAACGGACAGGGCTCAAGAAGAAGAAGAAAAAGAAGAAGAAGAAGACGAGTCTAGATGCAATGGTTTTGGAATGACTTGAGATAAACTCAAAAGTGGACATGCAGGGCAAAGTGAATATCCAATTACCCGGGTTTCCCCTACACGCTAACAGTAAGGCTGATTAGGATCACAATTATTCTTACTTCGGCTCGTTAATGCAAGCGGCAATGCTTTCCATCATTTGATCCGTGGTGAGTGTCGCCAGATTCCACTTGAGTCCTATCTCGTAGTGCAGGATCTTCTCCACGTTGAGGAACTGGTCTCCTACGAATGGCATGCCGATCATTGGTACAGCATGTGTGATGGATTCCACCATGGACTGATATCCTCCTTGGAATATGAACAACTTCACATTGGGATGACCTATTGAATGAATGGTTGAATCGGTTGAATGAATACTAAATTTTTATTCTTGAAGAACCTTTGCGGGACAGAACACGATTCCGCCATTTTGCCTTTTTCAAAATAATTTGTTGAAGAAATTCATTAGCTAATGTACGTTGTACACAATATTAAACTTTTTTTTTGTTTAATTTTAATGTACATATTTTGTGAGGCCTCAAGACAAAGATGGTATAATCACTTAAAAGACTTCTAAAAAATTAATAAAGAGCCTCTCGTCTTTTAGACATAATCATTAAAAAGTGACGTGGCAAATATATGCGGAGGGCTGAAGAGAATCATGATTAAGTCTTCCAGAAGTGCTTTTACAACGGCTAATTATATTCATGAATATGATTAGATTTCCAGGAAACCCAGTCACATTTTGTTGTTAGACCAAAATAAAACATTTCTTTATCTCAATCTATTTCAGAAACATTTCCAAAAAGTGTTTCAAGGTCCTTATAAATGGCATACATTTTCATTTTGATTTCCTCACACATTTTTTCAACCAAAAAAAGGAATGGAATCTCTAACAGATATTGCTCTTTTTCTATGGTTGCTAACAAACACAAACTTACCTACTTTAAAAACAAAACTATTCGATAAATCTGTCTGAAATTTTGACAAATTGTCGTTAAACAAAGGTACACGGAGTTTGCGTCAATGGCACCCTCAGTCGTTAACACGGGCCTTCGGTTAATAATTATCTTTGGAAGTCTCTAGTTTCGGGCTGTTTACATATCTATGGATTTTTGGTTCTCCGTGTATGACAAAATGCCACGAGCCACAGATTCTATGGCCACCTCATAACGGACAGTTTGATGTACGAGGGAGTCCAAAAAAATGTAGGACATATTTTGTGCGTGTATTTAGATTTCTAGTTTGTAAGAGTTTACAGCCGGCTGACAGAATACCATAAACAGAGAGTACCATTATCGAGAGAATCTGATATGTGGTAATTTTACATATCTAGAGGATGGGACATATAGCTCGACAAGAGGATACTAAATGGGACATATGGCTCGATAGAAGGATACTAGATGGGCACCCAGAATCCTATAGTGGAGGCCCTGGACGAAAAACAGAAGCGTCGAAAGACCTCCCAAAAGGTGGTCTGATGACATAGTCCAGCAAGCAGGAAGAACTTGGATGCGAAGGGGGAGAAACAGAGATGAGCGGAAGAAAATGGAAGAGGCCTACATCCAGCAGTGGAGGAAAAAGGCTAAGGAAGAAGAAGAGGATGGGAAAAGGCCGAGAAGTGCTGCGTACCATCAAGATAAGAAAGCTTGAGTATCTCAAACATATTTTCACGTATCGTGGCTGCAGGAGGAATTAATGAAAATGCTGGAATACAATACAGGATTTATTGATTACTGATTAATTAATTAATCGGCCGTACAAATTCACTTAACACCATTAAAAGTAACGGTATTCCATAAATTAAACTGTTTTGTAAATTTATCACTCGTATATAGACACTTTATACTCGCTTTAACAGTTTATTCACTATTCACTAGAATATTCCATCCAAATTCCGCACTTATTAATTTCGCTTCGGTTTATTTCGCTACGTAAGAACTTTGCAGAATACTCGCTATCGAATTACCGCTTGCTTGGCACCACTGGTCTTCAGCAACTCGCCGCCGCGTTCGCTTCGCTTCCGTGCCGCTGTCAACAACAACACACTAACTGTTACTCCCGCGCACGGTCCTATTTATGTTGACTAATATCGAGCCTTCCAGGCGTTTTCAGTGTTTACGAGAACTTCCTCGTGGCTTCCAGATGTTTCTCGATGTTTATCGTAAGTCGTAGATTACGCTAAGCCGTTCTGGAATCTTCGGTAGTATTGTGATCATTTCAAACAATTGTCACTTGACATGAGTGAGTGATTCTTTTTTTAGCCTCGTTACAATATTATGAGAAGACCAAAGTATAGTCTTAAGAAACTCATTATCCAGGGGGAAATAAGCATGGAAAGCACCGCATCTCATGACTGCATTACTTGAGGAATCGTTACCAGAGTAAAACGACTGAGTTGTTCCTTGTGGCGGTGAACAGAGTCATGATCGCCAGTGTGATGCCAACTTCGATAAGAGATGGCACTACAAGAAGAAGAAGAGACTTTTTCTATCCAAATAGAAAGCTTAGATTTTGCCCTGACAACGGATATCGATAAAATCAAATATTAGAAGACATGCAACAGAAATATTAATCAAACTTTACAAATTTACAGAATGCTTTTGCTGGGCGTTTACTGGGCTGCGATGCCGCGTGTCTGACCTCTTTACGGAGTTATCCTCACTAATAGACGCGTTGCAGGTCTATTAGTGAGGATAATTTCGTTAGTTGATGGACAAATTGTTCTGAACCGTCGGATATGCTTGTCGGCAAAATTATTCCCAAGAAAACTTCGCTCACAAATTTCTGAGTGAAGTTGATTACATGAGTGGAGCGCTTGGATGGTTATGGTCGTAAGTGGAGCTTGATGGATGCAGGAATATTCTAGAATATTCCTCCTTGCTCCTACTACTGCTACTACTTGAATATACTTCCTAGGGAGCACCAGTGCGTAATCGAAAACTGACAAATTAAATGAAATCTTCAACACTGTACAATGTTACTGCTTGCTCGCGCCAATTGGATGATCGTCCGACGGAGTGACTGGTTACGTCCAAAGTTTCATCGCTTATAACTCTGATGTGTGTAGTTAAAGGAAAACAATGCATTGTACAATAGTCCTTGTCTGACTAAATTCTACCAGCTAACGATTTTAATCTAAATAATAAATTAGTACTGAATTTTTATTCCTTTTTCATCTTCGTTAATAAGCCAAAGATTTCATCCTGGTTCTTCTGTATGCAAGATTAACCAACAGGATTCAAGAGTTTTTCAAAATGTCCAGTAGTGTGTAGTGTAGGTATATGTGGGTGCAGCTACTGTAGCATTACAATGAGTGCGTCCTACTCTAACACTACTCAACTTATGCTGTAACAAACTGTATCATGGAGTCTCTAAATTGTATGTTAGTGATTTAAAGCATGTATTTTGAAATATAATGTAATTATTAATTTATATATTGTAGATACAAACGCAACAGTCTTCCATAAATTTGTGATATTAGTGTTGCCCTATATCAATAATTGTTACCAATTTTATTCTGTTCGCTTGTTCACCACTTGCACTGTACACGCCTAATCGCTCTGTGCATGATAGTAAATATAAGAGATGATAAATAAGTTAGATTTAACATCGTATACTATTGGGTGATGTCTTTTTTAAGAATTTCCAAAGATTCATCAAATACATGGACATTTCGTGGTACTTAAAGGTTGAAATATTAAAAATACTGTCACGGTTGATGGCTATGGAACAAATGAAATACTAAAAACTATTAAAACTTTTATTTGATACACAATCAATATCAATCAATCAAGACTGGATACAAAAACTGGTCATGAATTTGATTGGAGCACTATTCTTTAATCCACACTAAATCTTTCTAGAATATTTCACTCACGAATTTCGTTCTAGAATCTTCGTTGCACTTTTTTCTATCGCTAGGTAGATCTGCTTCGTCTCTAGCGAATATCTGTCGCTTGGTCACATTGCTTTGTCTGGACTTTCTATATTGCACTTGTCAAAACAATAAACTCTGACACGCTGAGTGCGCAGAAGCCGGTCGATTTATTTTTATTGGTAATATCACATTCTTGATATTTCCAGAATTTACGAGAATAGCCCAGTCGATTCCAGATTCATATGGACAGTTCGAGAGTTTTCCATAGTGCTTAATTTTTTCTGATTCTACCTTGCGACAATTAATAAGCAAAAAATAATCATAAATGCATGTCTTGTCATCATGATCATGATTGCTTTTCCTTTATATATTCCCATTTCTCCAAATTGTGTAAATATAATCCAATGAAAAAGCGTTTTTAAAATATAAGTGGGCCAAGGCCCACTAAAATAAGGATAAAATAATTCATACAGTGTTGTAGCAATGCATTGAAATGAACCGTATCATAAGACAATACATTTTCAAAGAACAATATGATTAAACGCTACATACTCGTAGTTTTCAATGATTCTACTTAATTCGCCTACCATATTTATTAGGGATGAATCCACCCACTAATTTTGTATAATTTTATACTAGATATTTATCAATAATTCGTAATGAATTTATACCATAAATATTTATTGGAGCAACAATAAAAATAGTATATATAGGCGGCGACCTAAAATGTACTTAAGGGCGGCATATTACCTAGGGACGTTGCTGTTCAAATAATATGCACTAATACACAATAACCTACAGTGAAAGTCGAAATAAAAAGTAGTATGGGGGCACAAATGAGACGAGTGGTTTTCAGAAAGACCCCAAACATTTTAAAGTTTTGCTCAAACAAAATTTGTACGTCAGCTACAGACGGGCATACAAATTAATAGCCTCGTTTTTCATTTGTATTATTTTATTGTTCAAAGTAAAATTTATTTGAGTGCCCTCTCTGAGGAGTGAGAAAAAACGTGCAACGTAGTTTTCTGTCTCGAGACAATATGCCATTGGTTTGAAATTTATTTTTTCTCAAATCTCACTCCACACTAGTCCGCAAGTCAAACATTTGACTTGTGAACTAGTATGGAACGGACTGACAAAACAAACATTTGACAGAGTTCTGAGACAGAACGGTAAAAAAATTTTGAAGCGTATCTTCGGACCGGTTCTAGAAAATGGACTTTGGCGCAGATGTTACAAAAATGAGCTATATACTCTGTTTAAGCAGCCAAACGTCACAAAATTTATAAAACTGGGAAGACTTCGGTGGCTGGATCATGTTTAGAGAATGTCCGAGCATCAAGCACCAAAGTCCCTGCTGAACTCAAGGCCAATAGGGCGAAGGAGCTTAGGAAGGCCAAAATTAAGATGGACGTCCTCAAAGACATCTCTGAGAGCTGGCACTAAGCCGAGATTAGTTGAGGAAGATTCTTGAGGAGGCCAGGACCACCAAGGGTTGTAGTGCCAAGAACAATGATGATGATGATCGACGTCCTTTTGACGCTTCTGTTCCCGTTTCCACTCCTGTTCTTCCAATTGTTTTTTCGTTCTTCTTTATGTTCTTGATGCCTCTATTCCTGTTTCCACTCATCTTCTAGACGCCTTTGTTCCTGTTTCCGCTCCAGTTCTTCCAATTGTTTTTTTTCGTTCTTCTTTATCTTCTTGATGCCTCTGTTCCTATTTCCGCTCATCTTCTAGACGCCTTTGTTCCTGTTTCCGTTCCAGTTCTTCCAGTTGTTTTTTTGTTACTTTATCTTCTTGACGTTTCCGTCCATATCTTCTAACGTCTTTAATGACGCATCCATGCCTCTGATTGTCATTTGATCCTATCAGCCACGATCTTCCCACTAAGTTCCTTAAATTCTCCCGTATCTCGCTTCTAACCCCAGTTGTCAAGGGTTGTGGCTTTGGGTGGCAAATAAAAACACCAGAAATTAATTTAGCTTTATTACCAAATTAATTTATTACCAAAGAAAGTCCTAGACTCGAGTTAAATTATAATATTGTTCTTAATTTTCTAATTTGAGTATATTTCACACACTTATTATTAAACTTCCTTAATTCGCAATAATTAACGCTATTTCTATTCCGTAGATCACTTCTGATAACCTCTGTTCAACATTTGCTCGTAGAAACAATTCGTCGCGGTTTCCTCTTTTACCTATTCACTTGCGCTGGTTTCACTTACTAATATCACGAATCACTGTTCACTTTGGTTCGCTCAGTAGCATCACGGAGATGTCGCCTTGTTAACTTTTCAAATTGAATTCCTTAAGCCCGCTTCGCGTGACTCCTTATATAGCAAAATTCCCCCGAACGATTCATTCAAGAGCTAACGAGAAACATGTCGAATGTTCTAGACTCTTCTACGTAGTCTATTACTATTATCAGTTCGAATGTCGTAGAACACTCGAGAAAGACGGATGAGTGACTCGGATTGCCCGTCACATAGCCTCGCTACGATATATATATATACCCATAAATATACAAAATATGTAAAAATTGAACAAAAAAATTTCAAGTTTGATGACGAGAAACTGAAATAAATTCTTACCAAGAATATCGTTTTGTGGTAGCCAATGAAAAGTTTTAACATTATCAGGCAAATCCGTGAACTCATCCGACTCCCATTTCCAGATGAATCTGTAAGGCAGTTCAGAAAATCCTTGCACAATGGTCTTCTTGATTGCAACTGGAAGAAGTGCACTCTTGACATTAGTTCCCAAGCTGAACAACACCGCTCCATCTTCAGCTCCGTCAAGATATGCTTTGATCTCCTGAAATTACGAAACGTGTTAATTAATTAAATAACTAAAAAATGCAAAAACGAACGTGTTCACCATCGGCTAGGCTTTTCTTTTTCAGTAAAAATTTTAAGAAGTGCTTTTTATATTATGATTCTTTTCGAACGTCTACGTACGAGATACGTCAATAGAGAAAAGCTTTTAATAATATAATTTGAAGCCATAAAAAAATATATGCTTCCCAATCTGTAACGAACTAACTAACCATCTCCGTTGTTCCGCCATTTCTTCGCAGTGGTAGGCAACCATATTCTTCCTTCTTTATACACCAATTTTGCTTCAGCTATATTCATACATCTTCTGATCATACCTGTTCTAGGGCTTCTCATACATTGTTGAGGCTTTTAACAGAGCTTTCCACGAATCGACCCAATTTTTGGTATCTTCATATGATGTGAAGTGATGCTCAGACAGGACATACGCTATCGATCGAAACAAGTAGAAATCAGAAGGAGCAATGTCTGGTTAATACGACGGGTGGGGTGAAACATTCCAATTGAGTGTTTCCTAATAGGTGTTGACCTGTGCCGCAACATGTGGACGAGCATTATTATGCAGGAGTATAATTTTGTCGTGTCTGGAGTAGTTTTCCTGGAGTACTCGACTATCAATTGTGTTCGCTAGACAGCCTCAATAATGGTTTCCTTCGTTTTCGTACATTTTCGGCCTTCCGCTACATTCTTTGTCTTCGATTTAGATTTAACCGTTCTTAAACTTTTAATACCACTCACGACAACTTCTCTCACTTAAGGCAGCCTCACCATGTCTTCTACAAACAATCGTTGCGCCTCAGCTACAGATTTCTTCAAATTAAGGAAGTAAATCAAAAGTTCCCGCAAATGACGCTTATTCAACTCAAAATTTGACATTTTCGCACACAAAAGAATAAGTCCAAAACAGATTCCTAAGATAACTAGACCTTCGCTCATTTAGATCTCATCTAAGTAATGAAGATTCTGCGAAGTTTTTTAACATGCAGACTCTAACTTGTCGAAGAGACATAGCTGACACGGTGATGTTATTCAAAATAACACACAATCTAGTTGATAGTCCGGAACTTCTTCAACGAATATCTTTCCACATCCCAACTCGCAATAACAGACACTCACCTACTTTTCATCTCCCCTTTTGTAAGACCAATTCAAAACAAAACTCCTTTATGTACAGATCCACAAATTCATTTAACACAAACTATCACCACATTGACATTTTCAACTCAACGATAAGAAACATAAAACAAACAATATCTACACAAACGCACCCTAACTAATTCGTACAATTTATCTTCCCTTCTACTACCGTCCTACATTCCCCTCCACTCTTAAAAAAAATTATTTAAAAAAATATTTTACTACGTCACACTTGTTCTAATAAATTACCCTATTTTAATAAACTATGTTCTAACAAATTACTATATTCAGTGGAAAATTTGTAATTTTCATAATTTTAAAATCCATTATTTTATATTTGTTAATATGTTAATATGCTTTTAATTCTTTCTAAAAAAATTAAAAATATTATACTGATGAAAAATCACTAATATTTTAAGGTGTTGACAGATGTCCAACATTACGATAATGTCGTTTTTTACATAAAAACTTTAACCATAACTTACTGATGGCGCCAACATTTTTTTCAAACGTCGGAAACTTATTTGTACATCTAATATAACACAATGATACCTAGAAAATGTTTACAATTATTTTTTTTTGTATGTTATGATTCTTGTGTGTGATGAGGGATAACCACTTACAATCATATAGGTAGTGTAATCTTATTAAATAAACAATGAGAAAGGTAATATACTATTTATCTAATAAATAAAAAAACATAATTAATAATACAATATATCGAATAAGCAGTTAAGTAAATAATAATATAGAATAAGCAGTCAAAAGAGACCAAATTCAATCACAAAAGTCAATTCTAAAATTTCTAAAAGATTCACCATCATGCAAAATAAATTGAACAAATCAAGTAATTGTACAGGTATCTCTATCGATTCGAGGGAAGTACTCGACAGTATCTCCTACGAACAACTCGTATCAGAACCAAAAGAAAACGGGATTGACCAAACGACCCCAAACGGGTAAAAAGCCATTCACCGAATATACCTCATACAGTCAGATAAAATGAATCTCCAAGTAATCCACCAATAGGTGAATTTGGATTCCCCAAGGTACGATCCCCAGAACTCTACCATTTCTCATACAAGTAAATAACACATCTTAACAAAATCAATGTTGTGATCAACAAAAACATATTTACACGAATTCACTAATCGACGCCGCACGGTTCGCTTTTACCTGCGTATCAGCGGATTACATTTCTTAGGATTATAGATTTTTTTTTTTATATCGTATCCTTAAAAGGAAAAATAATTTACTTAGACCCCAAATCAAACAACATCGATTACCTGTGGTAATGGTTTGATATCCTGGATGTGTATTCCGGTCACGTCGATGTACGTAGGGACAACGGACCTACCAAAACCCAGTGCAGGATGAGCATTCACCAGCACCAAGTCCGGGCGTTCATCCCTCATTTCAAAATGTTTCCCAAAGTGTTTCTTCCCAAACATTTCTTGCGTCGGAGTCACTACGTACTTATACATGTATCTAAACCAAACAGCGAAATATACACGAACCAGTTTGTCATAGAATGTCCGAGGTATTAATGTTTCATCAAAGTGCGTATCGGGGTTCAGCAAAGCGTGCGGAATATTCCCAACCAGGTCATGACCCGCAGTGGTCAGGTCCATTGAAGAAACCCCGATGAAAGGAACATTTAATTTTGTCGCCATGGAAAATATTGCGGGGTAGCAATAATATTCGGCAATCAGAAGATCAAACTTCTCTGATCCGTTTCTGAAGATATTTTGAATTTCAGAATCGGAAAAACTCAAATCGACGAGTTCTGACAACAAACGTATGAACAATAAGGCAATATCAGCTATGTCCATTTTCTTTTCTCTTATTTTATTGAAATTCAAAGCATCGTCCCAGTGCTTGTAGAAGTAGCTCCAATCGAGTTCTGTTATGTTTGGATTCTGCGTGTGCGTGGGGTCGCTGGTACCGACGACCACGCGGTGGCCTCTCCTAGCGAGCTCGTGCACTAAGGGTCTGTACACTATTTGATGACTAAATGAAGGGGATGGTAATATGCACAGTATCCTCGCGCATGTCGCCGAGTGTACAAGAACCAATACGAATATAACTGCGCAACGCTTCAGCTCAAGTCCAACCATGGTTGTCGACTGCGCGCCTAATGATAAATTTGTGTTGTACCTGGTGTCCAATCAAGCACACAACGTTATATCACAATCAAGTAGTCACTTAAACCCATAAATTTCACTGATAACAATGATTTCCCTATTTGACCTGATTGTGTATTTTAAATTTATGATCGCTAATCTTGAAACATTTTAAAATATGTACTCTTATCTGAAACAGGTAATAATGAGTAATGAATTTGAAAGAGGTAGCGATATGTACAGATTATTTAAAAATACATACACGTTTATAGATTATTAAATATGTAGAAATATAATGAACATCATTTACTATTGAAATCATTTCAAGAGTATATGTTTATAACACTTCTACACATATGAATAAATAAAATAAGATACTTTTTTAATTTGTATTTCTAAATTCAACATTATTTTTCAATATATTTTGTTGTTTTTTTTTTAAAACATATATTTTTTTTAAATTAAAATAAATAAATTCTCTAGAATTATTGTGTTTTTTTAAATACATAGAATGTATTTATCATCCGAAGTAAGTTATTCCTTTCTTAAAAATTTTACGAATATATTCGAATATTGGAATGTATTATCATTAACTATTCGATATTCGAAAAGTTGAAATCACGAATATTTGGAGGCTCTAATCATGTTCTACTAATCGATCTTTTGGTTTTGTACTAACTAAAGTAGGTAGCACGAAGATGGAGGGGTAGGGAATGTTTTTCCAGGATTTTTCTTATTTCAATATTTATAAATGATCTACTTTGTGATCTCCTATGTAGGTACATATATAAAATGAGATATGAAAGTTGACCTCAGTTACAATTTAATTAACAATACGGAAGAACTGTTTCAATTCAATTATATATGGAAATTTATCCCACAACGGCGTCATCTTAAAAGTGAAATAATCTTAACAATTGCAAACAAAATACAAACCAAATTTATTAATCAATTAAAAAGACTTACATAAAAAATATTTGGCCTCTATAGAGATTCGAACCAGTGCCGTTACACAAAGTAATTGTGTCTACCGTACCAAAAAAAGTGTATTGCTCTAAAAATTGATAATATATATTAATCAATCAATAAATAAGACTTACAGATAAGGTCGATGTATTCACAGAAATATAGGAGGCCGCTACAGCGTAAATGGATAACGTGCCTGCCCCGGATAGAAAGGAGATCCGTGGTTCGAATCCCGGTTAGAGCCAAATATTTTTTCGATGATATATTTTACTTTCTAATTGATTAAAAAAAATTGTTTTAAAATTTCACAGAACTTTGTTCTGAAAAAATTGCAACTTCACAATATGAATGTTTTGAATATAAAATATAGATCACAGAATGTTAGTAAACTTAGTAAAAACTACTACTAGATTTACGGTCTACCGGTTTCCAGGCGTACTCGTCTCTTCGTCAGGACCAACACTACACTACTATATTCACAACACTATACACCCCAACCATATATTGTTAAACTATCACCACTATTGATCACATGCGTGTTAATCTTGTCAGACAAGCATGCACTGATTATAGCCTACTGAACAATTTAGGAATCTAAAGAGAGCGAGTGAGAGGGGGCGGCGCGTGAGCCGCGTTTTTTGTTGTCTGTCATCAAATTCGATTTTCTTTAATTTTTTTGATATTTTAGTCTCAAATTATATAATGTAATGTAGGATGCTACAGATTTGACTGACGATCAATCTGACGACAAGAATCTATAGTGTATCCTTAAAAGGAAAAATAATTTACTTAGACCTTAAACTAAGACAACATTGCTTACCTCTGGCAATGGTTTGATGTCCTGCACGTGTATTCCGGTCACGTCAATGTATGTAGGAACAACGGAACTACCAAAACCCAGCGCAGGATGAGCATTCACCAGAACCAGCTCTGGGCGTTCATCCCTCATTTCAAATTGTTTTCCAAAGTGTTTCTTCCCAATCGTCTCTTGCGTCGGAGTCAACAAGTATTTATACATATATCTAAACCAAACAGCGAAATAAACACGAACTAGTGTGTCATAAAATGTCCGAGGTATTAGTGTTTTATCAGAGTGAGTATCGAGGTTCAGCAAAGCGTGCGGAATATTTCCAACCAGGTCGTGACCCGCAGTGGTCAGGTCATTGAAGTTACCCCGATGAAAGGAACATTTAATTTTGTCGCCAAGGAAAATATTGCGGGGTAGCAATAATATTCGACAATCAGAAGATCAAACTTCTCTGATCCGTTTTTGAAGATGTTTTGGATTTCAGAAGCAGAAAAACTCAAATCGACGAGGACTGACATGAAACGTATGAACAACAAGGCAATTTCAGTTGATTCCATTTTCCTTTCTCCTATTTTGTTATAATTCAAAGCGTCTTCCCAGAGCTTGTAGAAAAAGCTCCAATCGAATTCTGTTATGTTCGGATTCTGCGTGTGCGTGGGGTCGGTGGTACCGACGACCACGCGGTGGCCTCTCCTAGCGAGCTCGTGTACTAAGGGTCTGTACACTAAATGAAGGGGTTGGTAATATGCACAGTATCCTCGCGCATGTCGCGGAATGTACAACAACCAATACAAATATGACCGCGCAACACTTCAGCTCAAGTCCAATCATAGTTGTCGACTGCGTGTCTAAAGATAAATTTGTGTGTACCTGGTGTGCAGTCAAGCACACAATGTTATATCACAATCAAGTAGTCATTGCAACTCGTAAATTTCACTGATAACAATAATTTCAATATTTAACTTGATTGTGTAGTTTAAATTTACGATCGCTAATCTTGAAACATTTTATAATATGTACTCTTATCTGAAACAGGTAATAATGAGTAATGAAATGTACAGATTATTTTAAAATACATACACTTATATAAATTATTTAATATTTAGAAATATAATGAATATTATTTACTATTTGAATTATTTCAAGAGTACCTATAATATGTATAATATTTCTACATATATGAATAAATATCAAAGTTGATCCCAGTATCTAGTCAATGAACTGTTTATAAACTATATACCCACACATGACTAAGAATATAAACCATTTGCTTAGAAAAAAACCGCATGTAATTCATCCGTGTACATAAACTATTGAGTGTATTTTTATTGCATCGTACATTTTTTCTTCTGCACTTAAAAAGTTTATGTCTATTATATAAATTCTTAAATTATTTTTACGGAAAAAACATTCATCGTTCAGTCTAGAATAATCCCAGCATATTTGGATCCAGAACCGTCTTCATACTCAGGAATGTTCCCGATCAATCGAAAAAAGCCTGGAAACGAACAGATGGGCCGAATTAGGACACGCCCTTATGTGGAGAGATCCTCCCACATACATTATAATCACCAATTCTGGGGTCAACGACATCAGGCGCCAGAAGTGGATTACAAGGGCGCTGGCATCATACATTGTACACGAACCATAGGTCAGCAGAACGGCACGAGTCGAGCACGGTAGACGCACACACGCCGAAATTGCCTAGTAAACGAAATACTCGTACACCCGCGCCTACCTGGCGCATCTCACACTTTGCGGATAATCAGCAGCAAATATCGCTCGGGCGATACCGTCCATAAACACTGCAGAGGTCAGCGCGCATGCCGCTGACATCACCGGGAGCCATTGTTCTGGAAGAGTACAAAAACAGTACACCCTCCATAGCAACCAGTTCAGCTAGTGTAGTCTGCAACTACCCTCAAGAGCAGCCGAAGACTCTATTCAACGAAATACATCGTTACGGCTGTAGTAACGACACTTGATTCTTTGTATCATTTATAAACTGTGCTTATTTCGAGTAGCAAAAATAAATTCTGTAAAGATCAAGCGATTTTCAACTAATTTCTCCGCATTAAAAGTGGTGATCTCAATATCCAACATCCACACCACAACCAACGTCTCAAACTTATATGAATATTCTTGCGCGATTGACGCCGACCGCGCAGATATTATATTATAGGTACACGGCCGGCGGGATGTTTTTTAGTTTGACCGAAGGTGGTCTCTAAACGCGACATCTCTGAGCAACAGAAGAGAACGATTATTTGAGTGATTATTTGAGAACTGTGAATACGTGTAGGAAAGTAGAATTGAATATTATTTGTAAAGATTATCTAAAAAAAAATTGTAAAATTTTATATTGTATATGAGATTCTTTCATCATATTTATCATCATTTTAGCACCCTTGAGATGAGTATGTGATGAATCACCTGTTTCTATAGATTTTTTTTTTTATTTTATTATTTTTATTTTGAACTCTAAGATGATTTAAATGCTACGTGGGAAAAAATTGAGCTAAACCCACCTGGCGGAGTATTGGGGCTACAAAAATTTGGGGATGATGAAACGCTAGTATTGGGAGGGAGTTAGTAGCGATTGATCGGATATAGGTTAGGGGCAGTTACTATTCAATTCTTATAAATCATATTAATCTTGTGGTAAAGCCGTGTTTGGTACAAATGGTTGACGATCGATGCGGTCCGAGCGGTCCACATGTGCTTCCCATAAAAAATACTGAACACGGTTTTCGTAGATTTGGGGCGCGGTTATTGCGCTTAGAGCCGTTAAAAAACCGATTAACGTCTACTCTAAGGTGACGATGATATTGACAGTTCCACGAGGTTTCTGAATTATGGGCTTTTTTGCTGGGTTTTTGAAACCGTTTAAGAGCCGTATATCTTCATCTCGAGTGGATTCCCGGGCAACAGAGATGCAGAATATGAGCAAAAGTAAGGAAGGCGGGTCCTAATTGGGGGATCGCGAGAGGAAAACGCGCCATAAATAATTTATAGGAATTGGCCGTGAAGCACGGATTAAACGTATACGATGTACCAGAGGGGTGACCTTAACTGAGCGGATAATGATTTATTTTCGTTTCGCGGGAATCGGATAACGTAGGCAGATAGGAAAGTTAACTATAATTCCATTATATTTATCTGTAGACTAACGCTCTGTCGAGAAGCGAATAGTGATTCATTTTCGTTTCGCGGGAGTCGGATAACGTAGGCAGATAGGAAAGTTAACTATAATTCCATTATATTTATCTGTAGACTGACGCTCTATCGAGGAGCGAATAATGATTCATTTTCGTTTCGCGGGAGTCGAATAACGTAGGCGGATAGAAAAGTTAACTATCATTCTATTATATTTATCTGTAGACTAACGCTCTTCAGGCTTTTACAACAGATAGGTAATTGTGCAATGACGGTATATACAGTTAGGAAAGAGATAACGATAACGTGTAAGCATATTAATGGCACGACAAGAAAATAATATACTCGAATATAGATACAATATATTAACTATGTAATCACTACAAACCTGTCCGACGTTAGCGTAGTTTCAACAGGACGGGTAACGTGTATACGATTGGCTATTCTAGCTCAGATTTCGCCGGGTTTGGTAGTAATAACCACAAAACATAATTGGAACAAGTGTATCTAGATAAGAATATTGTAAATAAAATAATATGAATTTGCGGCCCATATACACATGAAATAAAAGGATAAAGCGTATGGGGATCTTATAGATGGATGGATAAATGAAACAAATATAATTGGGAGTAAATGTAATATAACGCGAAGAAGCAAGCATATAAGTACCAAAAACATAGGAGAACATAGTGTGATAGAAATTCGAAGACGGGAGGAACAATAATGTGAAGTGGAACGGATATAGCAAGAGCATGTAATAATGATAAACGTACAAATACAGACAACTACTTGAGACCGATTCGACAGATACTAGCAATCTTTCAACACACCTCTAAGAACATGGTGAGTGGTATATAGTTATCAGCGGAGGCGTCCAGTACCTTGGCAATAAATAAGCACTGAATTAATCCGACGCCTTGCCTGCGGCACTGGAGGTTTATTTACTTATTTATTTTATTTATTTTCATTTATTGGTTTTCTTACAGCCATATAATTAATCAATCTTTGAAGAAAAGACAATAATTGATGTACAGAGTTTTGGGCCAATTACGCGAAAACACATACATACAATCGATAAAAGAATAAGAAAAACATGTCCAATAGTGGGGTTGTGTGAGTGTGTATTTGTGTGTTTATTTATTTATTTATTTATTTTGTTTTGGGAAAAATTAAAAGCAAAACGATCTTAAAAATTTTCCACTGAATTTAAAAATTTACTTTAACTTACATTAATAGTTTATTGTGTTATAGCGAATAGTACTCTTCCAGTATTATATTGTTCGAGAATATTCACTGTCTATGTAACATAGTTATTTTGTGGATCAATCTTACTGCCAATAAAAATAATAATAAATGGTTACAAATTATGTTTAAATTCCGCAACGGAGGGACTTAATACGTCCCTGTGCGCGGGGTGCCGCGGGCATAAGACAGGATTCATTGGGTGATCCACGAGAAAAGATCGCCCAAAATTAATTTAAAATTAGGTATAGTACCTTTGGATGATTGTTATATCTAGGTATGCAGTGTGCACGTGGTGAATATATGGAAATTGATCCCATGATATAGCGGCCAAGAAACGTTAAATTTCCGATAAAGACGAGTGAAAATACGAGGGAACGGGACATGATAATGGTAGATAGTGAAGAAACATCAACTATGATTAGGGGAGTACCCGATAGATTGTGGTTACGGTTGATCAAACGACAATATGGACTGAACTTAGAAATTAAATATTAAAAATTAATTATCGCGCTTGCGATGCGAAAATATACCGTCCGAAGCCACCAAGTCCGCCCCAAAACATAGGTAGGGACAGCAACAGAAAAGGTGGAGTCAATGACGGCTGTATGTGGTGTCGGGGTTGTGGACTGCAAAAATAGACCTTAGTAGGCGGCATTCTGATATCAGGGGTGGCATAGATTAGTGAAGCCAAAGAGGCGGGACATGGGCCCTTTTCCCGCTAGGGGGGTTTTAAAATGTCAAGACACAGCAGAATTCAGGCAGTCGGTGTGGACATCTACGAGGGTGCAAAATCCGCGTCGGTTGTTTTTTTTGAGTGATAGAACCGTGAGTGATTGTTACCGTCGAGTGATAGTGTCCCAGTGTGAAAATTATAGTTTAACTTCAAGTGAAAGTGGTGTACGGGTAATTATACTCTTCGACATTGCTCACGATAAAAGAAAAGGGGGGTACGGGTTTGATTTTATTTTATAAAGGGTAATTAATTTGGCATATTAGAACTTCGGAAATTACTGCGCTTTATTAAGTTGATTAGTCCGGCATATATAGAACTGATATTTGCAGATCTCCGGAAACTAGCTGTGCGTTATAAAGATACCTATTTTATGCTAAACACGCGGGAAATTGTTAATAAATCTTGTAAAAATACCTATCTTATGCTAAATACGCGAGGTCCTGTTAAAAGGGTTTTAACTCAGAGTACGGGTTTGATTTTATTTTATAAAGGTAATTAATCTGGCATATCGGAACTTCGGAAATCACTATGTTCTATAAAGTTAATTATTTTTGTCGTCTTACTAGGTTCACAGAATAATATTCGCAGAATTTCAGGAAACGGTAGAGTTCAAATTTAGTTAAATTTTCGTTTTACTAAGTATAGTATTGGCGGATCTCTGGAAACTAGCTGTGCGTTATAAAGATACCTATTTTATGCTAAACACGCGGGAAGTTGTTAAAAGATAAGGAGTTGTTACTAACAGATTCGATTTTAAATAAGTCTTATAAAATACCTATCTTTGCTAAATACGCGAGGTCTCATTTTAATTTTTACATTTGTAAGGCATATAATATTTCGTTATATGAAATGTTTCGATTAGACCGGGTTTATTTTAGTTATCGAAAGAATATTTAGTTTATTTTAATAATTTTTTTGTTTATGTTTAATAGTAAGAGTCCGTTAAAATTATAGCGAATAAATTCTGGGATTAAAAATACGTCTAGTGAAAAATATATAGCTGATCTCGCGGGGTATCAGGTTCAGCCCATAATAATCTAGATTTTCATTTCGTTTAAAATTATATAGAGTAATTCCGTGAGAATCGGGGTTTATTTACAATTTCACAGATGTATAAATTCCATTATTCTAGAAAATTATATAAAATAATCTCGCGAGAATCGGGGTTTATTTACAATTTCAGAGATGTATAAATTCCATTATTCTAGGAAATTATATAAAATAATCTCGTGAGAATCGGGGTTTATTTACAATTTCACAGATGTATAAATTCCATTATTCTAGAAAATTATATAAAATAATCTCGTGAGAATCGGGACTTATTTACAATTTTACAGATGTATGAAATTTCATTATTCTAAAAAATTATATAAAATAATCTCGTGGGGGTCGGGGTTTATTTACGGTTTTACAGAAGTACAAGTTTCACTATTTTATAAAGTATATAAAATTGCTTCCGTTCGGCCCGGGTTATCTTATATTATATAGGAAAACATAGGTCCCGCGCTATTAAAACATATAAAAACGTTTCATGTGGCCGGGATTATTACGCGCGTTGGGGAAAGTCTATAAGGTAAAAATATGTTTAATTTGATTCGGGTTATTTTATATTTTATGAAAGATATTTGCCTCGCGGACTTAAACTATGAAAAAATGTTTCAATTAGTTCTGGTTATACTTTAGGAGTGATGTAAACTTCGCGGTTGTATAATTTGGGTTACTTTGTATTGTACGAAAACGTAAATCTCGCGTATAAAAACGCGTATTAAAAAAAAAAACGTATATCATGTATTCAAACATATAAAAACTTCTAGTACATTGTTTCGATAGACCGGGGTTGTATTATACTTATAAAGATGTTGTAGGGCCTCGTTATATTGAAAATATATAAAAACCGCCTGGGGCCGGGTCTTCTTATTTATAAACTATATAAGATTTCGTTACATTTAGTTATATAAAATGCTATCGTTCGGGAATTCGCGTTTCATTTTAAGCATATATAAATATAGGGTCCCGTTTTTAAACAATGTTAGTGTTTCGTTTAGAATTCGCGCCTTCATTTAATAAATATGAAACATGTAGATTTCAATTAGAACTATTTTAAAATGTTTCGTTTAGAAATTCGCGTCTTGTATTATAAATGTGAAAATTATAGTATTCGTTTTGAGCTAAAACGTGTGAACATAGAAACACTACAGTTTTGACCGCTATTTTGTTTACTATGCCTAGGACATTCTTGCGGTGTATTAGACTTGATGGTAAAATTTAAACTCTTACTCTGTTTAAAATATACGTAGTGTCTCCGCCTAGATTGGCTTCACGATATACTTTATGAAATTTGTAAGTTCCGCTGTCCTAAAATTATATAAAATTACCTTCGTTTAGATCGGGTTATATCATATCCCTCGTGGAACGCGTAAACCTCGTTGTCCTGAAACTAAATAAGGATGTTTCATCTAGACCGGGTTCATTTTACATTTTAGGAAGAATATAAATCCCGCGTCTTTCACTACATAAAATGGATTCGGTAAGATTGGGGTTGTTTATACTTGTAGGAATTACAGAATCCCGTTATTTTTAAACTATATTAAAATGATTTAAACTATATTAAAATTTGCCGGAGAGTAGATATCAAATATTCGAGATGATAATAAATTTATATTAAGAATAATATTAAGAATAAAAACTAAATCGGCGGACCCTAAAAGTAATATGTATTGACCTTACCAAGATGTAGACTAGTGGGGTTATATTATAGAAACAATTAATTGTTTAACAACAACAAGTGGACAAGTGGTTGCTTCATGGGTTTGTTAAAACTTATAAATGCATGGAATCCTAGATTCAAAGCTTAATCCCGGTATTTCGGATAAATATAAGAATAGGTAACACCGGAAAATAACGGGTAACGGTTTTATGGAAAATACCGGTGCGTATGATCATTAGAGTATGATCATTAGGATTAGAGTTTAGTGTCGGTGACCCGGGAAGTACGGATGCGTAAGACGAAAATAAGGACTATGTTGCAGTATTATTAAGATATATAAATACTTACAATTGCCGAGCTAGAGTCTAATTCCGGTATCTCGAGGAATATAAATTTAAAGAAAAGAAAATAATGTCTAGTTTCGGTTTGGTTAGAGTATATACACCGTATAGTTACAGAGGCTGGATACTAAGCCCCAGCTACGGAAACTTAAAAACGCGTGATGGCAGGATCAAAGGTTAGGTCGCGAACTATAGTTAATTAGGGGCCTGTGAATCGTATGCGCGTGCAATCCTTAGGTATAAAGTGAGGTACATAAAGTGAAACTACGATGCACTGGAATGGATATAATCGGCGGCAGATGGGTAAGTCATGTCATCCTCTTTCCGTTTTGAGATTATAACGATATATAAAGGTGGCGCACGATTAAGAAGAATGGTCTCGGGTTCGATACCCCAGACAGAGACGGAAGATGCGCCGACAGTGAAAGCTAACCCCTGTACCGTAAACTTTAAATATACTTTTATCCACAGGTGTTTGTTTGCATGCCGAATCCGTACTGACCATAATAGGGGCGAATTAATTTGCCCAAATTAACCCTTCTCTGCATGTGTGTGAACTTCCAGGGATCGGGCGGCCCGTGTGCTCGACGCCGAACTTATTTATTCATTTCTATTTATTTATTTAATTGATTGCCTGATTGATTGAATGGTTCATTAATCA
>JADDOH010004968.1:0-18735 GCA_016648135.1 Agrypnia vestita
ACTGCAGAAATTGAGGTATATCCAGAGATGTCAATTAAAAAATTATAAGTTTCTGCTGCTAGCTCTGGTACACCCTGTATGTATAGATGAAGTGGATTCCACGGATGCGAGCAATCAAAAATTCGCTAGCATTATTAGTTTTTTGCAACTAAAAAGAATTCAAATTGTGTGAAATTAGATGAAGTGGATTCCACGGGTGCGAGCAATCAAAAAGTCTCTAGCATTATTAGTTTTTTGCAACTAAAAAGAATTCAAATTATGTGACTTAAAATGTATTGGTTTATGGCGCAAGGATATAAAAATTATTTTGAATTACAAATTACCAGGGTGTTTAAATTATTGGGGAATTATTAATTAATTATTTCAACTACGAAATGAATATGTATTTACTTATTTATTTATTAAGTCTCAACTTGCATGTTTTAAATTTTTTTAATTATGTATAGGGTTTTACTATACATATATTACAAGTTATAAGTTTTGCTTTTTATGTATAATATAATTTTTATCAATTAATTTTTTCAGGAATATGATAAATGTATTTTTATGTGTGACACAACTCGGATTTTGCTGTGTGTATTTCCTTTTTGTGGCTGCCAATATCCAAGATGTGGCATCCCACTATTTGTCATATGATCTCGGAGTGCACTGGTATTTGTTTGTTATATTGATCCCAATGATATTACTAAATTTGGTGAAAAACCTGAAGTATTTAACTCCAGTGTCACTGGTAGCTGCAATCTTGACAGTTTGGGGTCTCGCTATCACCTTCTATTACATGTTACAAGGTTTACCGCATGTTGACAGTGTGAAAGCCTTCTCATCATGGAGTCAACTGCCTTTATATTTTGGCACAGCCATGTATGCTTTTGAAGGAATTGGTGTGGTGAGTAAATATATTATATTTACAGTGAAACTCGCTTAATAAATTCACTTTTAATAAGTTTTCCCGCTAAATAAGTTTAAATTCTGCGGTCCCGAAAAAGTCCCATACAAATCCCATATTTTTTTTAGGCTTAATACGTTTCCCGCTTATGTTCGTTTCTCGCCTAAGTCGTGAAAATATTTATAGGCGAACTCAATTTATTCATACAAATAAATCTTCATAATACGTTTTTGGGAAGGCGAAATTTTGTTCAACATTTCTAAAAATGAAAAATGGGCACAATAAAAATTAAGTGGGTTTGGCAGCGTCACAAAAGTTCTAGCATCTGAAAAAACCCTGTAATAATTGAATAGGCTAATAAAATAATATTTAATAAATAAATTTATCCGGCGATTATTTACGATAAATTTTTCAAAATCAATCAACATCGGCGCAAAATAAATTTGCCTAAACGAAACTGTTTTCATTTTGGTTGTATTTCTTCGAGGAAACAATTGCCGTATATCTCCTATTGTTTTCTAAGGCCGGCGTCACACTAGGTGTATCTTCCGTCATGGAATGCCGCTACTACGTGGATCATCAATCGGGTAGTAGCGGCATTCTCGCTTGTTTCAGCGAACGGGTAGTAGCGGCATTCTCGCTCGAACGCTCGTTTCAGCGTCTGTTCGGTTCCCTGCCCGCGGAACTTACGTCAACTTAAAATCGGTGACGCCGCGTCTCGTGTTTTTGATTGCAACACACCACATTTGACAGATTGTCGCGCCGCGGAATATAGTAGGTACGTGACGGCTAAATTCGGTTGCGGATTTGACGCAACGTCAAAGACGCGACGGAAAAAACGCGTAGTGTGGCGCCGACCTTAATGAGTTACAAAAAACGAATCTAATTTAATTTAGCAATGAAAAATACCACGAATTTTATTCACGCCCGGGAAAATATTAACACTCTAAATGCGGGAAAGGTAGTTCTACCTGCGCGCCTGACTGATGCTAAACGGCGGGACGGGTAGTTCTACCTTTTTAGCAGATTCTACATTAAAGGCGGGAAAGGTAAAACTACCCGATTTTTGTATGCAAATGTTGTATACCAATCTCTTGGTAAAGGTCCAAACTATATCTACATGCATAAAAAATCCCGATATACATTCACTGTACACTTTTATCTTCCTGTCCATTAGGTAGTAAATAATCCGGCACCGCCACGGCACCCCTGTTATGAGAGGTTGTCTATACATGAATATTTAAACAAACATACGCTAAATTTAATGATTTTATAAAAAGGGATATGTCAATACATGCTTTAAGTTTTAAACAGTAAGAAATTGATAAAGAAATTCAAAGAAATCACTTTATTACTGAATAAATTAGTGGCCGCACGAAGTCTGAAGAGAAGATAAGTGGAATGTTTTTTATGACTAATGTAAGTATATTATTGTAAAATTCTATCTGTCTCTGTCCTATACTTTATAATTGATACATAAAAGAGTGAGAATGCATTATGTTATTAGAGATCGAAAGAAATTCATTGTACCTACAGGTACATTTTGCTGGAGTGAAGTGTGTGTCATAAAACGAGGGTATGCGAGCCATCCACCATAATAAATCTTTAACAAGTGGATTTGAATATTTGTATTTTTGAAAATCAGTCACATCGAATTTTAGTTCTTAAATACGAAGTTATAAAACGGGCGTGTTGTTTCTCAGCGGAATATATTTGTTATTATTATTTTTAAATTTGAAAAAAAATGGTTTCTGAATATGACCAAAGTGATGACGAAATATTCGCAGATAATTTGTCTGCCCATTCTAGTGATTATTTACCTGAACTTGACAGTGATAGCTACGATACAAGTGACAGTGAAGAATTCCCTCGCAGGAGGAGGGTGCCAGTGATGCCATTACAGTTCAGCGATTCTGAAAAAAGTGATACCGAGGAAGAGGAAGTAGGGGAATGGTCTGAAATAGACAATCCACCAGATATCGAACCATTTTTAGGTCACGTTGGTGTTGGTGTACTACCAAGCGATCCTGAAAACATAATGGACGTAGTTAAATTGTTTATTGGAGATGATTTACTCGAAATGATGGTAGAAGAAAGTAATCGATACCGTATTCAAAACGAATCACGGATCAAAAAAATGAAGAAATCCATCAAATGGAAGCCTATAAGCCTTGTAGAGATGAAAAAATGTTAGGATTAATTTTACTAATGGGACAAGTTCGAAAAGATACAAGAGATGAATATTGGTCAACAGATCCGAGTATTGAAACACCTATATACTCTAAAATAATGAGTCGAGATCGTTTTCGACAAACGAAAACATCACGGATCCCAGCGATCGCCTCGAAAAAGTTAGACCAATTGTGAATTATATTTTACCAAAGTTTTCTTCAGTCTACAAGCCTCAATGAGAACTTTCTCTAGATGAAAGTATTATACCGTGGCGGGGAAGGCTTTCTTTTAAAGTGTATAATGCGTCAAAAATAATAAAATATGGATTTCTTGTGCGTATGGTTAGTGAAGCCACTACGGGATATATTTGCAACCTCGAAATTTACAGCGGTAAAGGAAGACGATTATTAGATACTATCCATTCGCTTCTTGGTCCGTACTTAAATTTGTGGCATCACGTATACATGGATAATTATTACAATAGTGTGCAAACTAGTGAAATACTTTTACAAAATAAAATAAGAACATGCGGAACAATGCGTATAAACCGAGGTTTTCCAGAATGCTTTGAAAACAACCAATCTTAGTGTAGGCCAAAGGATTTTCCGTAGACGAAAAGATGTATTGTTACAGCAATGGAAACCTAAGAAAAATAAAGATGTTCGTATGATTTCAACAATACATTCGTCTACTGTGCTAGAAAGTCATAACATTGATTGGAGTACAAGACAGCATATTTGGAAGCCGCAATGTGTTATACAATATAACAAATATATGAAAGGCGTTGATCGTGCAGATCAGTATTTATCGTATTACTCAATAATGAGAAAAACAAAAAAATGGACCAAGAGAGTGGTTATGTTTCTATTGAATTGTGCGTTATTCAATTCTTTTAAAGTGTATAAAACATTAAATCCGATGAAAAGACAAACCTACAAACAGTTTTTGCGCGCGGTTGGGAAATTTTGGATAGCCGACCATATTTGTAAAACCGGCACGAATGTAGAGGAACCGATACCATCCACATCAAGAAATTTAGTGAAAAATGATCCTCCAGGGAGGTTATCACTCGACATGAAAAAACATCGGGCGATAAAAATTGTCACCGGCGGTAAAAAAAAATATCCGCAAAGACAGTGTCGTGTGTGTACTGTACATAAAAAGAAAGGATTAACGAGTTATAAGTGTATATTTTGTGACGTACCCCTTCACAGGAGTGAATGTTTTTATAAATACCATACTTTATCTAAATATTAGAATAATAGTTTTTATGTGTAAATTTATATTATGGTGAAAGGAATAGTTATAAAAGAACATGATTGACAGATGTGATTGCCGCAATATATTTTTTAAAATTTAGGCATTTTGTTGACAGATAGTATGCAATATCGAGGACCATACTGTGGTAAGTGAGAATTCCAAATTTCATTAAAAAATAACTAACGGTTTAGAAGATAGAACGTTTTTTCTAAAGTTTGTTTTTTTATCACATTCCGATGGTTTTCGCCCGCTACACGTGCTAGTGATACGGGAGCGGCAGCTCGCACAAAAAGTGTTAAGTCGTTTATTTATCCGCCAAAATTATTTATGACGGGGGGAAGGGATTTGGATTTCACTATAGTCACACTTCGCGGCAATGGGTGTTTGAAGTTTAAAATTCGATTGAAAACGTGTGAAGTGTGATGAAGTACCTAATTCAGAATGGACTAGTCATGGGTCTGCTCTGTACTAAGTAATGTAACGTAGTACTATATTACATTACTTAGTAAGCGCACACTTCACACGTTTGTAAGTGTACTGCACGCTACAAACTACACACTTCAAATCGCACACCCAAAATTTCATACTTCAAAATACACACTCCAAACTGTACACATTAAATTATGTTATACTTCAAACTATACACACTTTAATTTTGTGAAAATTTTTGGCCGATGTTTATGTAAGTTGATGTTGCTAAAACGTCTCTTTGAAATCCCACCCCCCTTGTCAGCTTTTATTTTTCGGGAAGTTGATGTAGATAAATGAGCAAATCTCTGGAAACTGAAACAACCCGCCCCCCCTCCATGGATTTGAAAATTTTTGTAGTAGTACACTTTTCAAGAAGTACTTCTTTTATGTTATTGTAGCAGATGAAGTGTGTATGTTTCGGTATCTGCTACAAATGTAGCACACACTTTGTATTCTTCAGTGCTCTCTTGTAGTGAACGTGTGCGTGTTGTAGTCTTTATTTTGAGATGTAGTTTTTCCCTTCGCTATAGTGCACCTAACACTACTATCTTCTCGACACAACCTTTTCCGTTATGTAAATGCTCCGCTCCCATATTTTATTTTTCACATTCTCTAAATATTATTCGCCTGTTGCAAGACATTTGGTGAGCTGGATACAATGATAAAAATACAGACCGTTTCCAGAAAATCTCCGTTGGTGATTGGTCCACTGACGTTTGTACCGAGACCGTGGCCGAAGATGACCGTCATTATGGAAATGACTCGCAAACCGTTTAGCACCCGTAACTCTGTAGCTCTCTCTCTCTGCCCCAGCAACTTCATGCTTCTAAACAGGGAGAAGGCTTTGACTACAGTAGGACACGCCTCATCTGTAAATTTAAAAATATGTAATCTCCAAATTTGATAACTCAAAGAAGAGCCACGAAAGAGTTTTTAGAAAAATTTTAGAAAAAGTTTTTATTTATTTAATGTGGAATAGTTCACAATTTCAATAACACAACAAAATTTTGAATTATTTTAACGGGAACTCAATAACGAACGACTCCTGCAGCAAAATAATTTTGAATCCAAATACGCTAAGCTCGTCAACGGTTTTATTGAAAATTTTGAAAGTTATTCTTCTTTATGTGCGTTTAAAGTGAAATTTAGGATGCAATGTTTTTATATAAAATTTAAAATGAAATTTTGAATTATAGGGCATAACGCTTTAGTATACTGCTGATCATACTACAGCATTTCTTGTATATACGAGTACGTAACTTGTAATTCCCACTTAATGGAGGCAGAGAAGAGGTTTTGTGTGGACGCCTCCCCGTCCCGCCCGCATTCCCGGTATCAGCGCAGCGGGGTGGTGAGTACGGTCACTAAAGCATTTTAAAAAAAACGAACATGGGTGGCGAAAGTGTAGGTCCGATATGGGAGCTATTGCTCATAGAATGCATTTTCCATTGTTATGTGCCGTTTACATTCTAGTTTGAAGATGTTGATTCTGCTTAGCTTTCTCATATCTTCTGGCAGGCTATTGTACCTACTCATTTATTCCCTTGTAGTAAATACAGTTTTGTGTGTTTGTCTTTTGTCTATTTGGAATACTTATTTCTTGTATTATGTCTATGTATCTCTGTGTTATATTTGATTTTATTTTTAAAATATTTTAGCATTTTGTCGTTTAATATTTTGTGAATGAATATCATTGTATTTAATTTTAATACTTAATTGTATGTACCTCGTAATTCCCACTTAATGTGTTCCGATTGTAATTTTTTCCTGCGCCTTGGAGGCAGAGAAGAGGTTTTGTGTGGACGCCTCCCCATCCCGCTCGCATCCCCATGAGCGTCAGCGGGGCGGTGAGTACGGTCACTTTAGCATTAAAAAAATGCCGAGCATCGGTGGCGAAAGTGTAAGGCCGATATGGGAGCTATTGCTCATAGAACGGCCCTGGGTGTGTGGTGGGTCCCTTTTCTCTGAGAATACTGCTCTAGATAGTAGCTCTAGTATGTGAGTAATAAAAACAAAAATCGAGGATAGGTGGTAAAAACAAGAATGTTTAACTCTGCTTACCTTTTGTAGTATTTCGTTGTCGGATGAAGTGGTGACATGCTGTTGCCAGAGCTACAGTGGCCAGGAGTGTTCCCATCACGAGACTGCAAGTTTATGGCGGGTGTTAATTAAGTCAATTTAACAATGAAATTCTACTAATTATATAAAAGCAATACCTACCATAAGACGTTTTTGTTTCCTGGAAGTAGATTACAAAATAAATGGCAAAAGTTATTTCAAATAACTTACAAAAAGGCTTTTGCTCCGTAAGTCATCGGTTGAGCGTCGTCCGCTTTCTGACAAGCCTTAGGGATGAGGTGCGCCCGGAACTCGTGGCGAGGAGTCGCGGACTGCTGGTGGGACTCTGCGATCCTCACCGACTCGCTGCGGAAGTGTTCCTGCAGCAGGGCTACCACCTCCGAGGGTGGACAGCTGGCCGGAGTGCAGACAGCCCAAATTGCCAGGTTTCTGCTGTTGATGGCCAAGCTTCCAGCACTCTAAAATTTCGCATAGGTTTGAGGAGTTCAAATACTTTTAATTTCTTAGCGTATGTTAGATTCATGCATTTAAAAAAAATAGTGTTTGGGGAAGGCTGTGGAAAAATGAATTAAATAATTTAACGGCCCGATGAGATTCAGTTTATCTTTGCTGTTTGCTGTTTGTTACTTATTGTTTTTTTTTAACATAAATTACTAATAACTCCACACTGTTCTGTGGCAGCTATGCAGTAGTAACAGTAATAAATAAAAATGGTTAAAAAATAGAAAAGTAAAAATAAGTATATAAGCAGAATAACAATTTAGTAATATATGCAAATACAAGATTACATGAATCTAAAAGAAAAGAAAATATGAATATTCAGTGAAGTAAAAAATTTAAGTAGTAGCAGGATAACAATTTAGTAGTAAATACAAACACAAGAATACATGAATATAAAAGAAAAGAAAATATAAATATAAAGCGAAGATAAGAATTTAATTACATAAACAATTTGGTAACAGATACAAATACAAGAATTCATGAATCTAAAAGAAAAGAAAAAATAAATTACTATCTATAGAGTTGTCAATTTCTTACTTCCTTCTTGTTATCCCTTCTGATTTTTACCTTAACATACCGTGGCCATACATTTGTTTTCTTTCTTATTACAATATAATTTACGCAAAACGGCGGATACTTACGCATCAACCTAATAGTTATTTGTAACATACGTACGTATATGTTGTTATACGCGCTCCCGTGCGGCTGGAAGTCCCGCGGGTAGGCCTGGCGCGGGACGGGCCGCATGGTCACGTTGATCAGGCAGTACTGGCGGGGCGGCCCGCGGCTGCCGTCCTCGGGGAGGACCTCTCCGACGCACTGGTCGAAGTTCCCCAAGTGGAACACGTCGCCGTGCAGAGCCCCGGAGGGCCCCCTGGCGCTGGCGTCCCACACTACATTTTATCCATCAATATTATATCCGTTTATGTTGCTACCATTCAATTTAAAGTATACAGCACAAACTATTAAACTACTAAAAATAAAGGTGAAAAACATCCATGTGGTATGGACGCAATATGCAACTTTTTAATTCTACTGTTACTACACCATAATAATTTTGTAGAAAACATCTGAGGGGGTTGAACGTTTTCTATGTCGCAGATAATACTTTTTACTTCATGCTTTATCAAATTCATAGAACATAGAACCCACATAGAAAAAATAAGTACTGTTTTTCGTATTTTTAGACATTTTGTAGAAAGAATCAAATCTGTAAAAAACGTCATTTCTTCGTAAAAAATCTTTCTTCTTATACTTAGGTACATTTAAAAAACATAAAAAACATCTCTACAATGAGCCTTCTACAAAAAATGCAATAATTAATTAAATGTCGACGTATTAGGTTTTTGTAAGATCAAATTTTTAGAAGCTTTTTTTCAGTTTAATGTATTTTGGGTTGGATGCTTTCTGCATAACTACGTCCTGATTAAGGGTGCAGGAACAGAAGACGTCTGTGAAAGATCTGACGTGATCGTGGTCCTGTTTAAAGCTCCAATAACCGAAGAGCTTGCATGAGAAAATGTATTAATATGGTCAACGTAAAAATGGTGTGCCAAGGTAGAAAAGTGTGTTCAGATGGTGTCGTGTTATTATGAACAAAGTCCTATAAATGTGCCAAACCACGCAATAAAAGTTGACCTAGGGATAAAAGTATATATTTATGAACACTTTGTGGCTTTATTTATTGTTTTAAAGTTAGAAAATCTATGCATTCTTGTGGTTTGCGTAAAATGTAAATTTTACCTCGTGACGAGATAAATGTATTATTCATTTTTTTTAAATGCGAAAGTTTGGAGACAAATAATTCGTGAGGAAAATGATGACTTGCAAGTTGAAACAACGACATATTTTTTTAGTTACGTCTATATATAAATAAATGTTATATATATATATATATAAATGTAATTATATACAGGGGATAGTTATTAATTAAGATAAATTATAGAATAGTGTTCTAGCATATATGTTAAAAAAAGAATATCATACAATTATATTACCTAATAGAAATATTAACTGAGACATATTTTATGATGCAAGTACTTGCATAAATGGAGGTCTTTCCCTCCCATTCTGAGAATACTAGGATAATTAGTGATTGTTATTCTAGCACAGCATAGACGGGATATAGATAACAAACCCCGTCAAAAATGCCGTACTTTTACTAAAAACAGCGTCACCTAGCATAGCGTAACATTTTGGTAGCGTTAGTGGCGGACATTATTGCATAGAGAAATAAGTTTTTCTTTTCATACATTAGAGAGCACTACCTTTTTTTATATATTATACCTCACCATTATTTGCGTCGTAGGGTAATGTTAGTGACGAACATTATTACATAGAGAGTTTGCATCTTTTTTTTATGCCTCATCATTATTTGCGCCATCTGGTAGAGTTAGTGGCAGTCATTGTGTACTGAAGAAGAAGTGCTGAGAATTATGTGCTGTGATAAGATAGCGGTCAAGACACGATTGCTAAGATAACGCAAACAAATGAGAATAGACTCGTCGTCTGAACTGTGTGGTGATGCCAAAAAGATGAAGAAAAAAAACAGATATACCCTGCGGGTCAGAGTGTTGGACGAGCCTCAGGAATCAGATGAACAAATAATAATGATAATGTTAAGGTAAGCTAGTTATCCCAATTATAATAATTTCGTTGTCTGTAACTTTGTGTAACTTTTGTATTTTTTTTCTTTTTTCCTTATTTTTCTTTTCTTTTTTTAGTCAGTCCGTCGGCCTTTTTTTCTTTTTTATATTAATTTTTTTTTCTTTTCTTTCTTTCTTTTATTTTTAAAAAATAATTCTTAGGTACCTGTAACACGTGAAAGTATCGTCATTTCTGACGGGTAACAGCTAGTTTAACCATAATTATTAATTTTAATTAATTAAAAACTTTGTATAAACCACTAACTTGGAGTAACTCTACTTTACTTAGTGATAAAAGGGGTGGAAAATTAAATTTAAATGAAACAATGTCGACATCATAATAACTATAAGTGTTTGAATTACTTTCACATTGTTGTTTATATAACTTTCACACACGCACTAATTCGTTATCATGCACCGACGGTGGTTGGCGAGTGGTTGCCCTGCTATAGGGTTTGTGCTCAAAAGTCGGACTAAAGTACGATTTTGTTCATTTTTTTAAATTCTGAAATTCTTTGTAATTTTAAATAGTTCGTGATATACGTGTAACCAAACTTTAACTGGAACATCCAACTTCTAAAATATAACTTAATTTTGATTTAAAATTATGAATTTGTAGGATATTTTTATGATGAAGTACAGAAGTTTGTATTTTTCTTAACCGAGAAATACCTTGGGTCAACCCACCTTGTTTTTTCAACTCTCCTGATTTGTCACGGATCTTTCCATAAATAGTCAACAAATAGAAGCAATGCACACAAAGATAATCTCTCAGAGCCACCACTTCCGAAAATCCTGAAGCTATGGCAACTTCTTTTGTTGACACAAACAACATTTCATTAGAAAACAATGGCAATGCTACTAATCTGCTTATCTGATCCCATTGCTTCGACTTTCCGTGCATCATCGATTCTTTTCGGTTCCATTTTTTTTCCACTTATTCTAGTATCTAATAGTTTTTTTAATAAGTTTGTCATTATCGCACATTTGAAGTCTAAAAAGATAGATAAAATTTTTCTTTTCTTGTCTTTCTTCCATTAATTTATTACATAATTAATAGCTATTTGTCAGGATTGTTTATCTCTAAATTCCGATTGTTGATTATATATAAGTATATTTTTATCTTATAGTTATGTAACTAATTATTTTTCACTGCTTAGTATGTATTTGCTTAAAGTTTATTATTCTATTATTCTAAAATTTTATTAAAATATTTTACCAATTATCTTCGTATATTAATTCTACAATAGTACCTTCGTAATATATTATGTTTATTTCAATAGGTATAAAAAGCAAGCGACATTCTACGGATATTATATTATAATTTTGGGGGCCCCCTTATCCCGAGGCAAGGTCTGAGACAGATCACACTTCTATTAAAAAATTTAAAAATAATATATTTAAAATAAAAATTAGATCTACTTACTTTCATGGGCCCAGAGCGTCATATTCCTAAGTCCGGAGTACATATCCTGGATGTCCTTCTCGCAGGCAGAGCGGGGGACACCCTTGGGCTCCGGGAGCCTCCAGGACACGTCCAGGAAGTTCCCGAAAGGACTCGCAGAAACCCATCCTGAATGTGTCCACCAGACCAGCAGTAGCAACGTCAGCATTCCAATGCTAACTCTGACCATTTTGAGAGTAATCTCAAATATTTCATTCAAAATACACCCAGCAAACAAGTATTTAATATAAACAGTGTTTTCCTGGGCACACCTTACACTAATGAAAATATCAATGAAGTGTTATAAACTCGCTGGTGAAGAAGCTGTTTACTATTTATACGAAGAGACTTTATTCTTTTGTGGTTAATATTATAGCTTTTGATCTTTTTACTATGGTTTGAATCAAGGATAGGCCAATCTACGGTTCGCAGTCTGCAAGAACATCGAATTTTTTACCTTCTTGGTAGTGGTAGTGTTTAGAGACTAGCTCCTCTTATGCAAATTTGTGTAAGAGAGATGGTGTATCGAATGTGGAAGAGTAATAAGGACATTCGTACTTGCTGTTTATTTACACTTGTATTACAATTATTCTAATTTACTACTTTTGGCAATTTCGGGCCAAAATAATAAAAACTCGAGAGAATAACAAGTAAAAGCGTGGTAATAATATAAACTAAATCGGCGCGAGCCACGGAATGAAATTCGGCCTCGCAGTTGCGCGCTTCCTGTTCTGATGTTGCCAGCTCATGATGTCTGGCAGTTTCAAGTTTAGAAGATAACATATTTTGCTAGGCCCAGTGGGATGCTATGGCTGATGAAGATATCTAAAGATGGAATTAACAAAACTGTTAAAATAAAACTATCCCTAGTCGCATTTTGTTCTTCATTCTTATTTTTATATTTATCACAAAAATTTCAATTACAATACTTATGTAAAGTCAGGAGCGTGGTTGACTAGGTCGTGGCGAGTGACGGAATGGTCGGTTCGCCTCGGCCGCGGGCCGGGCCGCAGGCCTCTCTTTCTGCTCTCAGTGTTGCCAGGACGTGACGTCCGGCATGTAAGTATATATTTTAAGAATTCTTTTATTTATAATTTGTATTTATGCATTTCATTTCAGTGCCAATAAATCAGCGTTTCTTGAATATATGACACTTATTTGCTTAATAAATACATAGATCAATTCTAAGAGTAATTATGATTAAATTTTATTTTATATTTCGACTAGCGGCCGTACCCGGCGTTGCCCGGGTTAAAAATTTAGTTCAAAAGAAGTTTGTGGAGGAAGGGTGCCATTGTTTTGCAAAGCTGCTATATAATAACAATGTTTCCATTTGATCTAGACATAGTTGGGATGTTCGGAGGAGTTGTGTGGAGTGACTATATTTTCTTCAGGACTGCAAATGCAACTAAGAAAATTTTGGTTTAAATGTATATGATTATATATTTTTTTTGAAAAATAAAAATATTATAGATAAAATACTGTTTGACGTAAAAAAAAATGAATAAAAATTCCACAACACATCTCAAAGGCCTGAAAACTTTTATAAATTAAGATAACGAATTAGAAAGGAAAAGAAAACAATTATTTCGTAAAATTAAAATGGTTCGTCTTTTGTTTCAGTATCAGAGAAAAAAAAATTAACGTGAAATATTTAGGTCACTGAAGTGCAGAGAAAGGTTAAGTTGACAAGCAGACAATAATCCATTCAATTTTATACTTAGACCATCTGAACCGGAAAATGCTTTGCTATTACCAGATTCGAGTACCGATATTAAAGTATATAAATTAAATGAACACAATTGAAAGTTTAATAATTGCATTTAATCAAAATTAGATATTTACATAGACTTATTTATTTTTATGTTTTAGATTACAATAATTGTATTTTTATTCAATTTTTCAATACATGAATACAATTCAATACAATTTGTATTCAACTTTACGTTCAACAACTGTTCTTGGATATGAAATATTTTTGGTGATTGCTTTTTTTTTAAAAAAAAGAATTGAGATGCGAACACTAAATACGTGTTGCATCAATATTCTTACCATTCTAATACTAGGTCAAAAGCCTATGCTATGAAAATAGGACTAATTTGCTGAGGTCCTGGAATGAGGCTCGAACCACCGATCATCAGATCACTTGGTGAGAGTCATGACCACTGCATGATTGACCTTGTGATTTTTTTATCTTTATTGCAAAAGCCAGTTTAATTGGGAGTTGCAATCATTTGGATTGGAATGACATTTATTGGTATCATGTATCATTAGTATACGTGGTATTAGAAAATCCTCTCTTTTGAATTTGCTCATTGAAATTGTTTCTTCGATAATATTGATAGTGCTTTATTAACGATTACTTAATTAATTGTCTTCAATCAAAACCAATGCTTTATTATAACAAAATGTTATTAATGTTATTAATTATTATTAATTAAAAATTATTAAACATTATTGATTAAGAATTTTAGTAGAAGAGAGGGAGAAAGAGTGAGGTCTATAGGGGGTATTGACAAATCTTGGGTTTTACCTAAGAATTTTGAATCAAATAGAGGACTTGAGGGGAAATTTATTTGATTATTAAATAGACCAATGTTGTTTCTTATGGCTTTACGAATTAAAAAAAACATTATTAAGTTTTACCCTTTATTATTACTATCTAATATTTTTACTCCTCTTTTTATATCAAATTATGATTGGACTCGAAGAGGTGATTCGAAAAATCGGAGAAGTTATTATTATTAAGGCATCTCATGTGTTCTTTCATTCATTACACTTCATTTTATCATTATACATTATATATTTCTGGTGTGAATTCACACCGGGTATGTTGCGGGTTAAGAGTAGCTTGTTTGTCTTGTGGTTAGGACTCTTGCCTCACGATCCAAAGGTCGCGGGTTCAAATCTCACTCCAGACCAGCAAGTTTGTCCTATTCTCATAGCACAAGCATTTAGTTTAGTTTGAAAATAGCAAGACTATTGATGTGACACGTATTCCTTATTCGCATCTCTTTTTAATAATTAAAATTTGAATCTTTATGGTCACCATATTGATCGCATCCCTAGAAGAAAGAGATGAACCTCAAACCAACTAAATATCCTTAATATTTTGTGGTTCATCACAGTTTGAAGGGACGCGTTGGCGTATTCCGGGTGGACTATTTTTCTTCCTTTCTGGTTCTTTAACATCAGTCTGCGACTCACCATCGCCCGTAGCCACCATGGAGTCGTCAGATTTGGCAGAGCTTGCACTGACCTTCGTTGATTTGCTGTAAAATGAAAATGACGTCTGTTGAGAAGAACTATTCAGCTGTTACCATTATCAAAAAGATTTTCACCTTTTTTGATCAAATACATATGTCTTCTAATTGCATATTTAGTTTCTTGTATAATTATGAGTCCAAAATGCTTATGCATCAATATCCTAATATCATTTAATAAGATCAGTGACAATTTTTACGTTTTTTTTCAAAATTCTTGATTTACGTGCTGTAAAACGTGAACTATATTTAAAATTAATAATTTAATGTGGAAGCGTTTACTTTATGTAAATCCATTTTAATAATTATGTATAAAAAAAGCTTGATTTGGTTGTACGAGTGGAAAAAATGCACATAAATTATAGAATAATCAGAAATTTATTTTACAATTCCATAACAAAGATCTTTGATTAGGTTGGTAACAGACTGGATTGTATTGAGAGATATTTAGGGAAGGTTCGTAGAGCGAAGGAATTAAGGATCGATTGGTTTTAAATGTTTATTTCTTCCCGGAGATATATACCCCGGGAGCAAGTAAAGGTGTACAAGTAAATGATATAAATGATGAACAAAGGAATTGATAATTTAACGCGGCACAGGCCTGCCTGATGTTACGGCAGAGGTCCAACTGGTACGGTGTCACCGTGTTCGTAGCTCGAACCCTTTATACCCATTCGTTTACATAGCAGACGACGACTCGGCCGTAGTCGTTGTTTATATTAACCTAATAAAAAAGGTCTTCGGTATCGGAGGCAGATAAGTAAACGGTGTGGATCAGCGCTACATATATATGAAGCTGCGTGTGTGAGATGAACAGAGAATCATGTGCATCTGTGAGAGACATGAATTTTGTTAGGCATGTGTGACGCTAAAGGCATGCTATATGTATTGTTCGAATGTGCTCGCATATACTTATCACATATACATACCGCGTGTATGTATATGTGATAAATAAAGGTAGGACAGATGGAGATACAGGATGTCTAGAAATACTCATGATTTAACTCATGATCGTCGGTTTGTTGATAATTAAGGTTACAATAAGGGTTTATCGCGTAGTACAATCTATCTATAGTGCTGGTATCGGCTTCGGCCGTCGGCGAAAGAGTTCTCGCTTGGGCCGCGGGTAGCCGTTACATCGCTGGCCTCCCATTGGTGGCGATGGTGAGGTTCGCCTCGAGCGGCGATTGGTTGCTTTCGCACTCTCGAGGGGCTAGAGTAGCAGCTGCTCTCCGGAGTTTTATAATACAATAATAGTCTCACTCAAGTCACCATTGATATAATCTCCAGTAACTTCATAAGTCACCATAGGGTTCGCAGCTGGATGAACATAAATACGGACCCTACATGCATATAAAAATAAAATGAACTCACATGTGACGCGACACTTTTACGCTCAAGCGATTTTCAGAACCTTGACCCGCGTGATGGAGAAAGTTTACCCAGCAGGAGTGAACGTCTGCGAGGTAAACTTTTGAAAAAAAAGGCTGACGCCCCTGCCTACAGCTTGTGATGGCTCCTCTTCTTCGCCTTTCAGCTCGATCCTACTCCTAACTGAGTTTACGCCTTGTTAGAGGCAAACAAGCTATCTATCTACGTCGGATGAAGGCTCTACGGTTTTTAACGTAGTATTTCCAAACACCCTCGCTTTATTCAAGACCTCCCCAGTTCACGTTGTGTAATTTTTTGTTTCGAACTATAGGGGATGAATTGGTTTTGTGGTAACCCTATCGCAAGCTAAACTTAAATTAAATACTGGGGTATGAAGTTCGTGAATGTTCATGGAAACGCAAACAAAACTACCTAGCACGTCAATTAAGCCCTACGGTGCAATTGCTAAACATACTATGTTCCGTGGCCCTATATTATTTACCTATCATTCCTACGGACTGAAACCACTGCATCTGGTGTAGCTGCGCTTCCAGAGTGCGCGATCCTCTGCTTCCATGCCCTCTCCGCTCGATCCCCCATTGTCCTACCTGTATGGGATCGACCGCCATCCACTGGAAAGGTTAGTGACGTGCCGTTATCACATGCGCATGCACATATAGAGTACATAGATCCCCTGAAAGCCCTCGAGTCCTTCGTAGCCGCTCCTATGGATGATTCCGTCTTCGACGCCCTCGCTGATTAATAATTTTATCTTCCGCCGTTATCTCGCTGTGCTTATTCCTTACGATCTTTTATATTTACTCTGCATTATCTTTATATCAATTACATTGTTACGTTTATTTACTAGCCGGCCTAAGTTCCGTCACCTGTATCTGGCCCTATGTCTCATTCTAGTGGTACGTTGGGTTCTAATGGATAAGGGGTTTGTAGAAGGTATGTGTAAATGTATGTGTACGCGGAAAATGTGGTTGCTTTAAATTCGGCCCCTCCATACCCAAAGGCTCATCGGTGACTGATCCCATCTTCCTTCTCCCGACACGAGTTCCGGATACGTTGACCTGAGCCTGGATGCGCCTTTTCATGTTGGGCCTCTTCTGTGCAAAGTACCGCACCATCCCTCGCGTCAGTGTCTGGCGTCCGGGCTCAGAGCCAGTTTGCCCCCCGAATTCCAACTCCTCCAGGTTAAACTAAGTTAAACTACGGTATATATACTGAAGCTACTGTAAAGATGGTCCCGGGCCACCTGTCAAGTCAAAAATATGCGAGTGGGGAGGGGGAGTTTCCTAGGCTCCCCAACCCTCGCCTGTGAGCAACTGCAGCCCATTGGCCATTCGCGACACTACAGTGACTGCAACACCCTCCCAGGTAGTACTTATTATAATCTGGTATGCATCAATACGTTCAATCCATTCCAGACGAGGGAAGACATCCGCACGGGTGTTGTGCCACCCGTGAAGAGCCCCCTCATACACTACGTACGAATAGATACATACTAATAAAATATAATATACATACATATACACATATACAATACATAAATAAATACTTGTAATGGTTGGTTGCCATGTGGTTTCACGAGGCCATGACCCCTCGTATTAGTAGATGGAAAGGTGGATCTGGACAGTAGGGATATGCCTAGCCCCTGGCCAGGGATGTCGGTGTATTTTCTCCAAATGGTGTACAGCTAGAATCCTGCCATCGATGATGATGGGATCTGCCTAATTATCTCCGACTGATGTGTAACTGGAACCCTGCCATCACTGATGAAGATGATGATGTCACTATCGAAACGTCTCCTGATGACATTTAGCTGAACCGCCGCTAATGATGATGATGATGACGATGATACTATCGTAACGTCTCCTGACTATATATAGCCGAAACACCGCTAATGATGATGATGATACTATCGTAACGACTCCTGACGATATATAGCTGAAACACCGCTAATGATGATGATGATGATGATGATGCTATCGAAACGCCCCCTGACTATATATAACTGAGACACTGCTAATGATGATGATGATGATACTATCGCAACGCCCCCTGACTATATATATAACTGAGACACTGCTAATGATGATGATGATGATGATACTATTGAAACACCTCCTGACGATATACGACTGGGACGCTGCTAATGATGGTGATGATGATGATGCTATTGAAACGTCTCCTGACAATATATAACTGGGACACTGCTAATGATGATGATGTTGATGATACTATCGAAACGCCTCCTGACGATATAAAGCTGAACCACCGCTAGTGATGACGATGATGATGATGATACTATCGCAACGCCTCCCGACGATATATATCTGGAACACCGCTAGTGATGATGATGATACTATCAGAACGCCTCCTGACTATATGTGACTGGAACATCGCTAATGAAGATGATGATGATGATACTATTGAAACGTCTCCTGACGATATACAACTGGGACACTGCTAATGATGGTGATGATACTATCGGAACGCCTCCTGACTATATATGACTGGAACACCGCTAATGAAGATGATGATGATGGTACTATTGAAACGTCTCCTGACAATATATAACTGGGACACTGCTGGTGATGGTGATGATGATGATGCTATCGAAGCGCCGCCTGA